>JAOTOL010001553.1:520000-752500 GCA_034440575.1 Imbricaverruca yamaguchii | reverse complement strand
CAACCGTTTATCTGTGATTAGCTTGAGCTGAGACCAGTGCACCACTACCAGCGGTCTGTTGCGTCATTTGCATGTAAGCTGGGCAGCCGCAGGTCTGCAGTCTCAGCTGAGTAGATGCAGTGGCGTTGATTAACAGGTGGCTGAGCAGTGGACGAAGTGCAGACCGACGACTGACATCTAACGGAATTGTCGCCATCTCAAACGGCCCTGTCGCACCTGCCGGAAAATGGCGCGCCCTGTGAACACGCTACCGTTTGATATAACGGAGCATGCACTTTTTGCCTGGATCTTTTAGCTCCAACAAAATGGTAAGTTGATGTGGCAACGCTCCGCCAGGAATTTTCCTGAGTCATGTCCGGCGTATCTTTACCGACATCGTGGTTTGTGTTCGCGACGTTGCGATTAGCGTGCTCAGACAACTGACATGTCACGCCTTTGGTGAACTCAAAGTGCTTCGTCTCACCTGTGGACGCTCTTAGGCGCTCAAGTTCAACCCTCAAGGTCACAGACTCGGAAAGAGATGCCCAAGGCCAGCCATAAAGATCACAGACTCAGAATGAGACGTTCAAAGTCAGACTTCAAGATCAGAAACTCGGAATGAGACGATCAAGGTCAGCCCTCAATGTCAGAGACTCGGAATGAGTCTCTGGCCAAGGTCAGCCCTCTCAAGGTCAACCACAGTTCGGCTGGCCTGTTTCGATGAATTACGTATTCCAAAAATAAAGCACTGCTTGAATTCAAATTCACTGACCATTTTTGCCCCTCGAAATAAGCCACTGTTCCGGTCAGTTATTTCGCGAAACGCATAACTTGGTTTGGTATAGACAACCGAAAAATAGTCACTTTAGGCAAACGTTTTTTTCGCAACTATTTTCGTTTGCGTGCGCCGAGCGAATCTGGTAAGTTCTACCGCTTAAAGAAACACACTCATATATTGTAAGGAATATAGTATCGTGAACTTGCATAACGTGGTTTCCGATACTAGGGCCGGCTCAGGGATCTTGTTCGCGAACTCCCAATATAATTGATGACACCAAAGCATACACCAACACAGAAAAAAGCCTACGAATTTGCGTTTTTCTTCTCCACACTGAACTATTCATGTTGAGTGGTTGAGCGCTGCAGCGTGGGAAGCACACTGAACTCTTCATGTGGAGTGCCTCAGTACTGCAGCGTGGGAAGCAGGTGGAGATTAATTTCAGTTTGCACCTGCTCTGGGAAATAGCTGTTTTGTTCGGTGTATAATCCCCAGGTACCCATCCTGGTGCAGACGGAATGACCCGGGATCTTGTCACAAATAATTACGTTCTGTGTTGTCGGCAAGCCCTCATTTTAGCTTCAATTGTCAGATCCTTTATGGCATATATATTCCTATGTCCGATATTACCACCGGAAATTGCAACACGCTTCCAATAAGGCGTTGCAAGTTGATGCAACCATTCGACATGTCTTTCATGCTGTGCCCCACATAGTCCGAAGTACTTTTTGCAAGCAGTCTTGATTAAAGGTCAGTTACCTAGCCAAGCAGTGTTGCGCAAATGCGGAAGTCCGTTCTGATCTTCATTTTATATATATATATATATATATATATATGTGTGTGTGTGTGTGTGTGTGTGTGTGTGTGTGTGTGTGTGTGTGTGTGTGTGTGTGTGTGTGTGTGTGTGTGTGTGTGTGTGTGTGTGTGTGTGTGTGTGTGTGTGTTTGTGTGTGTGCATTAGACCGGTTCACATTTCAACTTTTTTCGAAGATAGCTTCATCTCGCATATTTTCCCATTGTTTGGTTCATTTTAAGTCCATTGGTGTTGGTTTTAGCAGGATCGATCAATATCTTAGGGTGCCGCATCGACCCCAAAGTTTGCGTGTTCGGACTTCCAACTTGCCGTTTTTGCCCGCAAGTCCAGCGGTTTTCTACTCTGGTATCTCATCGTCAGGCAACATTCTGCAGACTTACCTACCAGCGCATCCAGTAGCTTTCTACCTCGACATGTCTCCAGTGCATCGTTATTTGCAGCCCAAAGATCGCGTTTTCTAGCGAGGAACTGGATATGGGTCAGTGACGGTATAGTTGCCCGTCACCCTGATCTTGCTTCCACCAGATTTTTGCCAAGTCGCATACGCCCTGCGAAATGACGCTCCAAAGTCGGTAAATGCATACCTCACACTCAAATCAGGTGTTCACTGTACCCTGGCAGTGAATTGAGTGATTTCCGGCGTAATAACACTCGATAAGAGCCTTAACAAATTTTAACACAGATAATAAAATAATCGCAGCCACTCGAACCATCTCGATACAACTGCAAAATCAGCCGTCGCATTTCCGCGCTTTCATTTATTTATGGTGACTGGTAGGAACGCCAATGACTGAACACTGGATATGACTGTGACTGAACACTGAACACCTTGAGCATCAATGAGCGCTCGACAATAGGCGAAACAATTGCAGGCGAATTTAAACGAACATGAAAGTAGATAACAAATAACTTATCACATCGTGTTAACAAATCACATCGAGATAACAAATCACATCGAGCGGTGGGTCAAGCCCCAGTGTTGCTGTCATGCAGAGACGAGACCTATTGCTTTTCACGTTCATGGCAGCTTTGCTACTTCGGTAATCTCGCTCTGTGGCTCTCAACAGCTTGCAAGAGCCACTGGAACTGGGACTCGTCGCCGACCATTCCAGCGAACTCCTTCAGCATGCTGATCCCCCGCTCGGCTAGATCATTTGTGACTTTGACCTCACGGACAAAGTTCTCGAATTTCACGTAGTCGTCGTCCTCGCACCACTGCTGTGGCGGCCGCTTCAGCCAGGCGTGCGTGGACGGACCGATCAACTAAAAAAGGAGCCATGAGGTCTCGTCAACGAGATCCGACAGTCGCGTGCTCGCATCCAGGCATACTACGGGCACGTCCTCCTCAAGCCGCCGACCACGGAGACGCGGCGTCGCCCGCAGTCTCGTGCACATCTGTAATGAAGGTTTGCTCCCCCAGAGCTTTTTCAGACCTTTCCCACTTTGTCTGACGTAAACTATTAGGCATGTGAATAGACTATGGGCCTCGACGTTCGCGATTTTCTGAACCAGGCTATAATTTCAATAACTCTGAGTCCCCATCTCAGATCTCTGATTCAAACATGTATGCATCCAAGTCTTCATACAAACCCAGCCTGACACCATCTCAATCTCTTGTTAACGTTCACACACAATCTTCAACTTGTACACAGATCGACCTTCAACATACTAACTCCCATCTCAAACGATTACATCTCAACAGTTATACAGCGGTTTCAGACAGTCAGTCTCAGACATACCTTCAATAGTGACCCCGGGCGGCCTCACTGCCTCACTGCCTCTTTCCTCACTGCCCGCAAATGTGCCTTACCAGCATAGATCTTGTCTTGCCCAATCATCCGAAACTGCCTAGGACCCTTCTGGTCTCCATAGAAGGCTTCATCTTCAGCTCTGGTCTGAGCGGTCAGCACGCGGTTCCTCCTGATATCCTCTAGAGCATCAGGAGCTCCAATGTCCCAGAGTTGGTCCAACTTCTCTACAAAAAGCCTTCTCTTGCCCTGCGGGTTTGATCGCCTTGTATTCTTCTCGAGTTTTCGCCACTCCGTGAAAAGTAACTCGAGCCTCTGCTGGCAGTTGTATGGCCGCATGGGCCTGATACGGGCCACTTAAAAAAAAGGAGCACATTCTCCACTGTGATCCTGCATGCTTCACTTTTGCCCTCACACCTTCACTCTCTTTCACGTGAAACAAGAACTGTAGCACTTGCCTTACTGTGGGCAGCTGAGACCCTGTGATTGATGGTCTTGGTTGGCCCACCAAGAACTTCTCAGTGTCCTTTCTGAGTCTCTTGGATTTGTCTTTTTCAGCGCCTGGAGGAGGCTCTGCGCTGACCAGTTTCTTCCCACTTCTTGCGCTGATTGGCTCCATAACAGACAATTCCTTTGGTGTCTCTAACACCAAAGGAATTGTCTGTTAATTACATTATGCTGGGGAGGGGGACCTCATAATGAACAACGTCACCCATATGATCCAGTGTTAAGAATGCATAGGTAGCATTTGGAAGGTGGGAAGGGGAAGGGGAGCGGTGAAAGCCAATGCGGTGTAAGGTAATTTTATGGACATACCCAAATGTTATAAACAAATCTTTCAAGCTCATGAGTGGCTAGAAATTCACCTGTCAAAAATCGAGTAGGTTAGTTATTAATGGAAAACGAGCATCAGTCCCTGTTGTGTGAAGTTCCATCCAGCAACAGCCGTTCCTTTGGCTTAGCATTGACGGAGCACTTTTGAGGCTTTTATGTTTCAAGGGTTTCATAACTGGATTTTCAGTGAGCGTCCATCACCATAAAAAGTCGCAGGTTGACAAAAGCAGGGTAGGAAAGAGTTGACGAACCTGGGATGGTATTTTGAAATACTGGCCCAGGTTCTCCAACATATGGCATATTTTGCAAAGCATCTTGTGATAATTTCCTTCGTGGGTCAGGAAAATCTTTTGAGGGATGATTTTGGAGCTAATTTTGGAGTCATCATTTTCAGGATGATGTGGCATCATGGCGATCTCATCTGTCCATTCCCACCCATTCAGCACCCTCCATCACCTCAAGCCTTACAAAAATGGTCAAAAAGTATCTAAGTACGGCCAACTCTGAAGACTTCTTTGGCCATACTAAGGTCGGACTTCTTCATACCTCATAATTTGCACCACATGGTGACAGTGACGTCGCAAGTTGGTAAGTCTGCAGAATGTTGCCTGATGATGAGATACCAAAGTGGAAAACCGCTGGATTTGCGACCAAAAAAGATCGATTTGGAAGTCCGAACATGCAAACTTTAGGGTCGACGCGGCACCCCAAGATATTGATCGATCCTGCTAAAACCAACACCAATGGACCTCGAATGAACCAAATAATGGGAAAAATTGCGAGATGAAGTTATCTTCGAAACAGGTTGAAATGTGAACCTGTCTAGTGTTCAGTGTTCAGTCACAGTCATATCCAGTGTTCAGTCATTGGCGATCCTACCAGTCACCATAAATAAATGAATGCGCGGAAACGCGACGGCTGATTTTGCAGTTGTATCGAAATGGTTCGAGTGGCTGCGACTATTTTATTATCTGGGTTAAAATTTGTTAAGGCTCTTATCGAGTGTTATTATGCCGGAAATCACTCAATTCACTGCCAGGGTACAGTGAACACCTGATTTGAGTGTGAGGTATGCATTTACCGACTTTGGAGCGTCATTTCGCAGGGCGTATGCGACTTGGCAAAAATCTGGTGGAAGCAAGATCAGGGTGACGGGCAACTATACCGTCACTAACCCATATCCAGTTCCTCGCTAGAAAACGCGCTCTTTGGGCTGCAAATAACGATGCACTGGAGACATGTCGAGGTAGAAAGCTACTGGATGCGCTGATAGGTAAGTCTGCAGAATGTTGCCTGACGATGAGATACCAGAGTAGAAAACCGCTGGACTTGCGGGCAAAAACGGCAAGTTGGAAGTCCGAACACGCAAACTTTGGGGTCGATGCGGCACCCTAAGATATTGATCGATCCTGCTAAAACCAACACCAATGGACTTAAAATGAACCAAACAATGGGAAAATATGCGAGATGAAGCTATCTTAGAAAAAAGTTGAAATGTGAACCGGTCTAGTGTGCATGCTTCATTGAATATGACCGCGAGATCAGCGTTTCTTGCTTGTGGATTCAATTGTTCGTATTATTTTCTTTGTCTCTTTGTTGTGCTTGCGTAATATTTCGCCGTAGTGCATGATGGTCAATATTACAATTAACAAATAGGTCATCTCTGCATGTTATCGACGTTTCGTTTTAACCTAAGCCCTTTTCAAGACGGTATGATTGGAAAGTCGCATTGATGAAATATACGCACTTGCTATTTATGTTTTGGGTAACAATTTGCGTGCGTTGTGTGAGTGGGCCCCAGAAGCACTGGAAATTTACAGTATTACACTGCAAGACACGTCACTGTGGGGGGGGGGGCTGCCACTCGTAGAGTTTGAGTACTCTATGCGCGTTGATTTGTTTGTTGTTTGCCGCATCGATGTGTCTGATGTAGATTGCCTCTAAGGCAATAAGACGGGGGAGGGAGAGTGATTTGCTTTAGGCGTGCCGAACCATAAAGGTTATTTGCGCCGCCTTTAAAGGAGCACGTTACATATTGTCTATAAAAGCGAGTGTTCGCGATGAAGGTGCAGGCAAATGGACATTTACGTTAAGGGAATTTTACGCCATAGTTTGTGTGATATTTTAGGTGCTGAAGGCGGGGTCTGGGTTGGGGATATCTCCCTGGTGTCTATATGGTTTCAATTTTACTTTACTCCTCCACAAAATAATTTGCAGTTTGGGTGGGGTGGGGTATTTTGACAGTGGAGAGAAGTTGATTTGGCTAGGATGCCGGCTTTATCCTACTCTTATTGAAGAGCACCAAGGGATCTTTAACGTGCGAACAAAAATGTAACTATCCACACCGCCTATCACGCCGGCCGCCGCGTATTAGTCGTTAGTAGCGGGTTAGTCTAAGCATGCCATGCAGGGTTGTCAGTTGGGTTAGTACGGCGTTCTGCAATTCGGCTCTTCTACGCCTGCTGTTCCTCTGGGTAGCGATTTACGTTGAGTTGGAAGGCAAATCGGCTCATCTGCGTTCGATGGCTCATCCGGGTAGTCGTTTAACGTTGTGCTATTATTTTGTTTGTTTTAGTTTTTATGTTTTCATAAAGCAAGTCGGCTCATCTATTTCCGGCAGCACCGCTAGCTAACCAATTACTTCCAACTGGGAAGCAAATCGGCTCATGTACATCCGACGCCATGCGGGCATGGCTATTTACATGGTTCCTACGAGTTCCTCGCGGTCATGCATTGCAAGCTGATGCGAGCGTTGGTGGTATGGTGCCTACAGTGCCCCTGCTAGTTTTGTGGCATACAAATATTCAAATAGCAATTGAAAGAGTTATGGGTGTTTGTCACCGAGAAGCGATGGAAGCGATAGGGATGCCTTAAGTGGTTATCCTTAACCCTCTCTTTGGCAGAATGCCTTAAGTGGTTGTCTCTGGGAGGTAAAGCTACTGCAGTCTAACAGGATGTGGCCGATGATTAACGTCGTGTTGCAGGTGTCGCAGTGAGGCGTTGTGTGTTGGTCATCCTCTAATCGAGGCTGTGTTAGTTTTGTGCAACCAGTTCTAAGTATAGTGAGGATGGCCTCTTTTTGTCGGTGATATTAATTTGGTGTGTTCCATGTGCCTATCGTTGGTTTGATTGCGTGGGTGTGTTGAATTTGTGTTGTGTTAAGTTGTGTTGTGTCCATGTGTTCTGTTGATGTTGGTGAATGTGGCGTTGTAGGAGTGCTTTGCAATCGTCTACCGAATGTTCCACGCTAGGGTAAGTGTTCAATGCTAAGGCTTGCTTTGTGAGCCTGTCTGTTTCTTCATTACCTGGGATGTTGGCGTGGCCCGGAATCCAGAGGAAGGAAAAGTTCATGTTTACGTTATGAGCCACGATTTGCTGAATTCGATCTATGAAGTGATGCAGATAGTCGTGGGTGTTGCTACTTGATTGTAGGACGGATTTGTAGTCTGAGTAAATCACTACGTTCCTGGCTTTTCGCCTCATGAGAATGGAGATAACGACCAGAATTGTCATTACTTCAGCGGAGTAGATGGAGAAGTTATCCGGTAGACGCTTGGAATGTCTGATACCTGGTTCAGTGATGCCGATGCCTACCTTAGCCTCGTGTTTCGACCCATCCGTGAATACGAGTGATTTGTGATTGTTGTCATTGACAAACTTGTAGAAGATGCCAATAATTTCCACCGATGTGATAGCGGATTTCTTTTCCGAGAGCAAGTACTCGACCTTTGGTTGACTGGAAGTCCAGAATGGCCTAGTGGGTGGTCGAGCTGCAGTAGATGGCATTGCGAAGTTAAGATCTGAGAGAGCTGTGACAATTTGAATGCTATATGGTGGAAGTTTGCGCATGAATCGACTCTTGTATCTTTCAAGCGTAAAGCAGGGTGAATGATTTTTAATGGATTTGATTTTGATGTGGTAGCAGCACAGCTGTTGTGTCCTCCTGAGGTGGAATGGAGGCGTGTTTGAATCCAAAGGAAGACTGGCTATGGGTGTGGTGCTGTGGGGACACCTGTGGCTGCTCTGATGCAGCTGTTTTGGATGATTTCTCACTTTCGGCTCTGATTTTCTGAAATGGTGGCAAAGATGATGCTGTTGTACTCTAGGATGGGTCGTATGGTTGACGTGTGCAGTCGCAGTAGTGTTTTCCTGCCTCCGGCCCAGTTCTCGCGCTATTGCGTATTTTCTGCATTCGTATCCCTTTCACCAGGATGGCAGAAGGCTGAGTGAGTTTTTATTGTGAACAAGGAGCGATGTCTAATACGAAGAGATTGACATGACCTGGCCGAAGAGCGTGCTACAAACCGCGCAACCGAGCTATCTAAGATGTCACATTTGCACTGAAGATAGTCCGATTGAATAAAGTTCATTTAGGCAACCAACCGCAGTAGATATGTAATAGTTCCGCCCCAACAATATCCTCTGCACCTCCGGTATTACCACTACGATTCAAGCATTGACCAATATTTAATTTCCGGTTGCAGCTCAATCTTGTTAAAAGCGCATTTGCATGTATATCGGATGGCAGCACAAATATTTTGGTGAAATTATTGCACTTGCGACGGTGAAATTGAAAGCACTACAACATTCTAAAAAGAATGTGAGGGCAATTCGATGATATATTAACAACACTGAGCAACATCGATATAAAAGCGGTGCATTTCATAAGATAATTGTAATCACAACTCCACACGACACAAGCCTCGTGCTCCATAAATATGACGGTATTCGCGAAGCGGGTTCAGCAAAACATGTTTAGTTTTGTAGTCAGAACATAGCTGCCTATGCTAGTACGCTGGCTGGGCTTAGTCTATCAATCATGAAGATCGGTTGCCCATAGCGATTGGCAAGCCAGGCTTCAGTTGTGGCCTGCTTCAGGGTGAACTACTACGAAGGTTTTATTCGTCGTCTCTTGTTTGTATTTCGATGTCAATTCACAGGTTCACAAGCTACAATCACCGTCTCACCGGTCCGCTTGTAAAGCCATTAGCTGCTGCTACCGGCTCCCGCGATAATTTCCGACATTGCGCCCTACGGGGCCATGTCGAGAGGGGTTCCCCGGTGTTAATGGGGTCCGGCGACGCGCGCTGCCGCTACTGCCGCATCTCATGCAAACGGAAGCGGGCGCCGGCTCACTTGCACGCCCCTACAACTGGAACAATGGCGCCCTGCACTCTGGGTGCACCCGGTCAAAGGAACACCGGAACGTGCAGCATACGCACGCTGGGCTCTGCGTGTATGCGTAGCGGTTCACTCACTTCTTCGTCGTTGGGAACGGCACCCATCCTTCTTAACACTGTTGTCTAATGTCGCTGATTCTATTACTTTCAATGTGTACAACTCCTTTGTAATATCTTTAGCCCGTGATTCCGTGATTTTCTTAGTCCCGACGTGTATGGCGAGATGGGGGCGCGAGAGGGATGAATTACATATCCGTCAACCCTGAGATGTCTGGAATTAATTAATCGCTTTCCTGACATGCCAGCGCAAGTGAACAGTAGTGCCTTAGATTCTACTGTAGATTGCACTAACTGAAGAGGAAATGGGGAGCTTGATAGCATAAAACATCCAGGCTTATGATATACCATTCCATTCCATGTATGAATACATGGGATAGTGCATGCGAGTCATATACCTACCCTACGCATACATTATGCCATTGCAAAGTGCATTGTAATGCTATTGTCATGGGCATGTATGAATACATGGTGCATGCGAATCATATATCTACCCTACGCATACATTATGCCATTGCAAAGTGCATTGTAATGATATTGTCATGTGCATGTTTTAAGGTAGGTCTGGAATTCCTCCTCATACATCATCATATAAAATGTGTATTTTGATGACCGGTCTGTGTTAGGCACCTGGGTGAAGCCTGCCCTATCTACCAACAGATCAAAGATGAAGAGTGCGATTGGCTCCTGTGCGGCATCACAAGCGGATTATTTTCATCCAACTTTTCCTGAAATATGTCATGGTGTGCCTTCTAAACGTCAAGGGTGGATGGTTATCGCCATCAGTATGAGGTGGCATTAGGAGCGCTGAGCAAATGAGGACGGAAAGTGACTGATACGGCTTTCGTGCTGCCGGCGATCGGGCCTGTTACCGCTGGTAGCACAGAGCTTGTGTGCCGACCACAACCGCCCTCTCTTGGCGACCTGTGTAAATATTGGTACCGGGTTCGTAGGTGGCGCTGCACGGCGCGCCGTCGACATCCTCTCGCCCGTAGTTAACTTCTTTTGGGTAAACCCACGTAAAAGTAGGCTCACTCGAGCTTCTCCACGCTTGTGACGTCTTTGTTGCACACCCTGCGGCACTGTTGTGCACTGTAACACTGATGCACACAGTGTTATACTGATGCGCACAGTGTTACACTGTTGTACACACTGTTACGCCGTTACACACAATGTTACACTGTTCCACGTCGTTGCGCTGTTGCACCATTGCTTACACTGAGTCACCTGCCAGTAGACTCAATCGAGCTTCTCTCTTGCAACTCAAATGCTGGGCAATGCGTTGTGCGCGCGGCATAAGCGAAGGAGAACTACAACGGGCATCGGGACTGGAGCGCAAAATCATCCAATCCTGAGTGACGTCAGTACTGTAGACGCTCCTCGGAAACGAACAGAGTAACAATTCAGTCGCACAGTAACACGTCAACACAGTAACACAACACAACTTGTCGCACAGTAACCCTTGCGTACGGGCTACTCGAACCAGCATTCGGCTTTATGGAGGCCGCCCACATAGTGCATGAGCAGTAAGCGGGGAAATCCGAGTAGTCACAAATAATGTTCTCGCTACCCAGCTGTCATTTTGGAGCATACGCGCGGACGCCGCGCACTTGGAGACCTTCCAACACACGAGGAACGAGCTTGCCGTTCGCTTCGTGTCGATCCCTTAGTGGCTGTGTTTTACAGCTGCGTCAGTTGACATCGCTCGCAATTTCGGAACGCAGCACTGCCTTTGTAATCAGCAACACTGCAGAAGTTCTGGTCTTAGACGAGCCATCTGCGACAATATTTGGTAGCAGGCTTTCTATCCACGGGGGTCTTCCTGCTATTTCTCAACACTGGAAGGCTTCAGTAGGCATTTCATTGTAGGGGTTCTGCATCCACAGCCAAATGTATCATAATAATTCAAATTTACATTCACATAAAAGCGCATAGCTATTGCACAAGGGGTAAGTATAGACATCCTTGATGCTAGAGGTTGTCAACAGGGTCCTCTGTTAGAGCTCGGGATTATCAGGGAGAGGGTGAAGAAATAGGAAGATAAACACGTGATAAGATGCTGTGCGCTGCGTACTGTGTTTTGTGGGAGTGCGGGGCGAGGGAGCATTTATTCTCGCAATGCGGCACAAATTCTGCTTCTCACCTTACGGGATGCCAGTCTGATCTGCAGCAACCTTGTTCTAGGTAAGAGTAAGGAATATTGTGAAATGGCCTGTGCCTCCAGCCTCAATTAATATTTCGGACATCCTCGTCCACTGTTTCTGCTTCGTCTCCAACGTTCTATCAAATGCTGCAATGTCTGATGATACAAATTGTTTTGTCTCCATAGACTTCGCAGTTCTGCCGTGAAGCAAATGAAATCCATTGAAGCTAACACCGTGCAAAAGGAATCACGCAGATGAAAATGCTGACAAAACACCTAACAAGCCATGCATTTTGCTTTGTCCAGCCCCAGTACACTGAAAAAATTGGGCGGTTATCCTTTCCCTACACCAACACAGCTAGCGTAAAATATACATGTATGTCTGGAAATATATCCATGGTACCAACACGATCTACATTGAATCCACCTTCAACTCTGCCATGACATTACACGACAGTTATGTAGAGCTATGCATAGTTATGTAGATATATGCATAGTTATGTAGAGCTATGCATAGTTATGTAGAGCTATGCATAGTTATGTATAACTATGCAGAGTTATGAATGGCTGCGTTTCGCAATTGGGGATCTTCACACCATTAAGTCTGCTGCAAGCTCATCTTATGACATTATCAAAGCACAAGCATTGCACTAAATAATGCATTCTGTGTTAGAGACAATCATTGGACACCTGTGTGATTCTGTTCGAATTCCAGCTGCATCTGGGGATCAGAATATCATTACACAGATGCTTTGCATCAGTGGATAAATGGTAAGCACTTCGCAACAGTTCGCGCATCAATGAAAATAATGTTAAGGCATGCTGAATGAAAAGAGATGCGCTAAATATGTAAGACGGTCTGTTTTGTATTTTGGGTCACAGCTATTCATTCCTTGCTCCTGGTTCGGCCAGGACCACGCAACTGCATTGTACCCAGGGGTGTTGTTTGATACACTTTTAGGAAGTAAGTGCCCTCTCAACGTCGGCATTGCCTCTCCCCAATAATTTATACTTTGGCTAATGGTAATGTCCTTTTACCTGCTTGAATATGGAATCATCGATTGCGACCAGACTGTTTGCAAGCAAAAATCCTTCCCTAAAAAATGCACTAAGGCGGATAATATCGATTGTATTACAATGCCTTATTTAGGTGTGATAAGGCATCCCTTCCTAAATAGGAATACATCACATGGGTTGGTAACCGTGAACACAAACGCAGATGTACGCATGGCAATTGTACGTATAGCAATTGTACGTAAGCGCAAGTGTACGTATGGAAAATGCACGTAGGTAGAAATATAAGTAAGTCAAGAGTACTTATGCGCAAATATACGCATGCTCAAAGGTACGTATGCACAAATGTACGTATATGAAATGTACGTACGCGGAAATATACGTATGCGCAAAAGTACGCATGTGGAGATTTACGTAAACGTACTAGTATGCAAGGACAAATGTACGTATGAGCTGAGGTATTTACATTTATGCGTAAGCACATTTGCGTTGAAGTACATTTGCCATGAGTACATTTGTCGTATGTACTTGTGTACTCAGGCATATCTATGCTTACATGCATTTGCCATACTTTTGTGCATAGGCACATTTGCTTCCGTACATTTGAAACACGTAAATATGATTGCATACATTTACTTACGTGTCTCTGTCTTACGGATACTTTAATTTACGTACATTTGTTCTGACGTACTTTTGCGTTCATTTGTATTTGCGCTTGCGTACATTTGTTTGTGTACCTTTGACATCCGTACGTACATTTGCTGTACCTACGTTTGCGGTTACGTACAGTTGCAATTACGTATAATTGTATACGTACCTTTGCCATATGTACATTTGCTCTCACGCACATCCGCCATACGTACATTTGCCATGCTTACTTTTGCTCTTTCGTGCATCTGCGCTTACGTACATCTGCCATACGCACACTTGTATTTACGTACATCTGTCTTAGAATCCTGAAAACTTATACATTCCGGGAACTTGTTCCGTGCTCTGTCAGATATTTGATTTCGAGCCACGTACACTCCCCGGTAATAGTCATCATAAACAGCACTATAATGAAGGCTTTGTGCTCGAATAGTCAAGTCCTCGGAACATGCGGCGGATCCACATGATCATATCTTCTCAGACTTCCACCATGCTCGGGAGCGCACGCCCGGCGGAAGCCTGGGAAGTTAAGTAAAATTATGATTACTAAGAAGAAAATGTGTGGGCTGAGGTCAATCAGGACAGCTTCGCAAGCCGATTTCCATCCAAATATGTCCAGGGCCGAACAAGGCGAAGGAAGGCGACGGCTTGGGAGGAAACATTCACCAATCCTTTTCCGCATGAAAGACAAACTGGGAAAGTAAAAGTGGCTCCAAACGGCAAACGTTTGGCTCATCAACTTGGCTAGCAGCGCGATCGGGCCATTACTTTCCCTCATAAATCACATAAACGCAATCTTTGACACGGAATCAGAATGTCACATATAATACTGAATCTGTTTGTCCATGCTATTTTTAGCCCTGCTTTGATCTGGTTTCGTCGGTGTGATCACGATATGCAATATCACAGTGCACTGCATTAGCACCGTGTCTACAAACTTGGCTAACCGAGCGGGCATCACACCCATGCGACTGACAGTGCTGTGAGCCGATAAGAGGACGGTTCAGTGCATGCTTGTATTTCACAACGCCAGTTCACCAGCGTTGACGACGCGCTTCAGCAGAGGACACGAGCTGTTCTGGGAAGCTGTATATGCATGCGAGTCCCCATATACCTGACGCTTTGCGCTTTGGGCGGAATGACTGAGCACGTTCCAATACGTCAATACGAACGGAAACGCGATCACTAACCTCCATATCGTTGACCAGATCCATATCCGCATGTGAGCATGGAGAGGTGTCCCTTCTACTGCCTGGCTGTATTTTGAGCAAGAATGCTTTGATGTGATAGATTACTCGAAAACTCCTGTTACGGCAAAATATGCAGTCTGCATAGCAATCGATACTTCCTGGTTTTCGGCAAATTATCTTCAGAACCACACCTCAGAGTGTCAGCCTTACTGTATATTTTTTTTATAATTTAAACAGTAAACTGGGTGGCGTCCTAAATACAGTGCCCCGTTGCTTCCAAACTAGTCATAGGCATTTTTCAAGGATCATCTCATCGCAGAAGTACTGACAGTAAACTGCTACGTGCAAAGGTCACATTCCTTGCTGAAACCCAGCCGTTCAACAACCACGCCGAATGTAAATTTAGAGATTTAAATTTAACCCGATAAAAAAATGAATTACAAGCAGTAGTAAATTGATCTCAATACGTCTGACAACACCGCAAATCTTTTTGTCAATGGCGTAATGAAATCTCAAATTCAAAATGTTAAAGTCACTCATATCACGGAAACAGTTCCTATCATGCTTCATCACTAGTCGGTTGGTTCAAAGAGAGGCGATATGACAGCGACTAAGAGGGCGACTCGGGTTTCACCTGGGTCATCAAGTTCCCTGTGAGTTCGACATAGTTCGACAGAGATGGCAAAAGCACCAAAAAACGACTTCCTCGGCACATGATTGCGAAATGCGCAACGTTGGCGCTTCGTTCCGTGCAACGTTGGGATTGAACCGTAGGGGCGCCGAAAATAGCATCAAAATTAGCTGTATCACTACATCAGGCTAATCTATGTCGATGGAAAGCCAAACAAAGTGTCCAGAGCGTCATAAACTCTCAATGCACAGTTGAATTTAGGGTGGCATGAGTGAGCTGTCGGACATATAATGCAACGCTGACAAGGTCCGCATTGCAGAGGACACCGCATCCCGTAGGAAGGCAAGCACATCACACCTGTTGGAAAGTCGTTGCATGAGCAACAAACTGCTGCAAGGAACACACAACTTCGTCTGCTTCATGTTATAGGAGGAAATTATGTCGACATTGAATACTAATATGTCGCTTGGTCGTCCAATATTTACAATGTCAGAAATTGCGCCTATGTTAAATAGCAACTATTATTTGGGATCCATTCTATGGGATTTGTGTACCATCGCTCATAAACATTATCACAAGTTCTGGACAATTCATAGACATCGGAAACATTATCCATGTAAGGTCAAAAATGCCAAGAATTTCCTTTAACCCAATAATCAACGCTGAGCCGGCCCCCGGTGCTTTCCCAGAGGATGCGGAGGGCCCTGTTTCAGCTTCCTCACACGACGAGCAGCCACTGGTTCCTGCCTGGTGACGTAAGAAGGGGAGATCACAGCTGAAGCAACCAATCGTGCTCACCTCTGGAACCAGGGAGATTCGAACGACGCATTGTTTATATGGATAACAAAATAGGTAATGCAAAAACCGACGCCAAATGCAATGCAAGAGCGGATGGCATACAGTTTCCAACGAAACTACTGCCAAGTGGCTCTTAAGATCGAATGGGTGCAATTGCATTTGGAACCATTCAGAATAGCCTGAAGCAACATGGCCGATGCATCAGGTCATCAACTCTTTCTCAGGACGATAACACTTCGACATTTGATTGTTGTCCAGATAAAACCAAATGTAACTGATGACACCGATTGTTTTCTGGAAGGAAGCTGTCATAGCCGGGAGAATGATAACGCCCAGTGGTTACGTCATACCGGAGGAAATGCCCGGCGAAACGTTATGGTCCGACGGACAATCAATTTCGAGCGTCGGTTGTCGCTCTTTTGAGAGCCCATCACGGAGAACAGAGCTAGTGACCTTTGTGATACGTCAGTGGATCAGTACACATAAAATCAAAGGGCGGTCCGTGGGATATTGATTCCATGGATGATCCGGTGCCCTCCAGCTTTGCTGATTCAGTGGAACTAACATCGCTGAGGCGCCACCTAGATCTCTGATGAAGAGTAGACGGGTATCATATGGACGAGATACACAAAAGTGTATGGAATATTAGAACCGTGGAATATTGGCACACCTAGAAGAGCCCCCAGAAATCACTCTAAAAACTAGAGTAAGTCAACACACAAATTGTAAGAATGTGGCCATCCGTCACTTGCTCCCTCGCCGACCAACAGGTGCATTACTCCGAAAGGACAGTAATATGTTGCTCTAGACTTCCCAGTGCTGTACAATGTGAGACTCATATTTATGTCCATTGTTGCACACTATAGAACATGACAAAATGTCACTGCCATCACAGAAATCGTGAACCGCAGTCGAATGGAACAACTGGAAGCAAGTCTGCATTATTGAACACATTACGCTCATCCGTTGAGGAGAAAGAATATCCCAGCATCAAAGCCCACCGAGATGATTGCTAGTGGCGACAGTGAGGCCTGCAGGATACACGGGCAGCTTCCGTGACTGTGTGAGAAGTGTTGGTGGCAGGTTCCGGCTGTGCTCGCGTGGGCCGGGGTGTTCACAGTTCATCAGCGCCGACGGCAGGTGTCGGATGCCGTTGTAATCATGTCGGTAATGACACGACCTACACGACTATGCCGTCCATGCGACTATGCCATCCATGAGACTATGCCGTCCATGCGACTATGCCGTCCATGCGACTATGCCGTCCATGCGCTGTGCTCTGTGTGCGTGTCCAATGCGCTGTGGACAGCGTGCGCTGGGAACATCAGCGAGCTACGCTGCTCTCAAGATCAGCCGGCGCTCCTCTCGAGACCAGCCAGTGATGCAGTGTCTCGTTGAAACCGTAATAAAAAATTCTGGTTTTTGATCTCGTCCGTTGCGGCAGCAATAATAATTAGGGTTTAGTGATAACAGGTGGTCAGGGCTGAAGATCTCTCACAAAGCCAGGTGGTTCAAGTCCTTCTTTTCAAGATATTTCTTAGATTGAATAGGGAAAATGAAAACTTAGCATTACCAGGGTACAAAACCAGGGATTTTCAGACTCCCCTCGATCCACCCGGGATCCTCAGTCATTCAGCTGGTCCTTCATCATCATTCGGATTAACGATTTTCCATTGGGCTGGTGGTGATACCCGGAAAAGCACTACGAAAAATTAATTAATAGATATGTATATAAATTAATTTATATCTATATTTATACATATATATAAATATATATTATATATATATATATATGTGTGTGTGTGTGTGTGTGTGTGTGTGTGTGTGCGTGTGTGTGTGTGTGTGTGTGTGTGTGTGTCGTGCGTGCGTGTGCGTGCGTGTGCGTGCGTGCGTGCGTGCGTGCGTGCGTGCGTGCGTGTGCGTGTGCGTGCGTGCGTGCGTGCGTGCGTGCGTGCGTGCGTGCGTGTGCGTGCGTGCGTGCGTGCGTGCGTGCGTGCGTGTGTGTGTGTGTGTGTGTGTGTGTGTGTGTGTGTGTGTGTGTGTGTGTGTGTGTGTGTGTGTGTGTGTGTGTAATGTAATCGTTTGGTGACGCTGGAGCCAAATACAACACTTGGAGAACACTGAGCGCAACTTAACTTTTTTCTTTCTAAGCATTGCAATTAAGGTATACAGTGTGTTGTAACGACCAGCTGATATACGACTATGAAAATCACTGAGCTGTAGACACCCTAACCGGCTGAACTTAGCCTTACACATCCCAGATAATCTAGATGTCTACCAAACAACATTAGCGGAGCCGAAGCTCGCGAACCATTTCTAGTATTATTCGTAGGCAAGACAAATATGCAATTCATCGTTCTTCCAACTCCATAGGCGCACCGAAGGGGCCAGGTGCCCCCTCCCCCATGAGACCAAAGTGCCCTTTTGACCGAAAAGTGCCTTCTTGGCCGGAATGTCCTAAATTCAGCTAAAAATCACCTGCCTCATGTGCCTGTGCCAAAGGTGCCCTTTGGGCCCAAAACTGCCCTTTTGACTAATTTTGTTTCACACCCCCTCTCCCGGTCAACAAACCTTCCAGTGTGCCCCGGGCCGCAGTGCCCTTTTGGAGCCGGTCAGATACCCTTTTGAAGCCGGCCAAGTGCCCTTTTGGAGCCGGTGAGGTTCCCTTTTGAAGCCGGCCAAGTGCCCTTTTCGGTCCGGGCCCCCTTCCCATGGAAAAATCCTGGGTGCGCGCCTGTCCAGCTCTAAATGCATTAGTTGTTCTCTTCACGATCCGGTTAACTTCTCGATTACGTTACTCTGAAAAATGAAAAACAGCAATGTACTTTAATCTTATGCATGCATCTCAGGGCGATAGCAAAAACAAAAAAGTTACGACACGGCAATCCTTCCATACGGCGGCTCCGTCATTGCATTTAGCAAGTGCCGCCGCGTTGCACCTCAACGGCACCAGCATCGCGCGAAATATCACGAAAGCGTCCGTTGTAAGGGATGACAGGGAGCTTGAGAAGCTACGCCGCTGAGGTGCCCAAATCCCGGTGCCTGCAACTGCACAGTCACACCAAATGGAGACTGAAACTAGTGAAGCTGACAGGTGACTTAGCAGGCAGCAGGTACTCACCAAGTCTTGAACAGGGCCACGGATGGTGAAACTATACGACCAGCAAACACTTCCGCCAGTCCATGGACGTTGTGAAACTATACGACCAGCAAGCACTTCCTCCAGTCCATGGACGTTGTGAAACTATACGACCAGCAAGCACTTCCTCCAGTCCATGGACGTTGTGAAACTACGCAACAAGCATGCACTTCTTCTAGTTCACGTGTCGTGAAACCACGCGACGAGTAGGCACTTCCACCAGTTCACCGGCGTCGTGAGGCTGTACATCGAGCAAGCATTTCCTCCAGTCGACGGGTGTCGTAGAACTGCACAACAAACAGGCACTTCCTCCAGTCCACGGGCGTTGCGAAGCTACACAACGAGCAGGCACTTCCTCCAGTCCACGGGCGTCGTGCATTTCGCTTTGTCACACCAATTCGAAAGCGACACGAGCGGACAGAAAACGTCTATCCAGTTTCTCCGTCGTAAGAACCGTCGACGTGCCCCTATTTGGCACGCCATTAGCACCGTTTGGCAGCACCATCAGCTCGTCTTCCGCAGCGGCCGGAATGGTGCGGACCCGTGTTCGTCGTGTTGTCAGACCGACCAACCGGTCAGTGCGGCGCATATATCACCGGCGGCCTCCACTTGTGCATTCAGAGCCCACTCCAAAGCGGGCCTTCGTCCAACGGTGCAGACATTATATATTGCAAAATCGTTGACGTCAGATCACCGACGTCCTGTTGGCAGGCTGCTCTGAGAACTGTTTCGCGGACGGCCCAGTCCGAACGGCGTTGGCTTATTTGGCGCTTCTGCTCTGCGGCCAGTGTGACACTCGCCGTCCCGTTAGCTGGCGTCCTTCAAACTGTTTATGTACGGGATAGTGCCCTGACCAGCCGATACACACGAAACAACACCGGGAGGAAATACGGAGAGAGAACGGATGCGTATTTATCGCAAGAATTCAATTTCAATTTGGCAGGTGTGCATGAATTAGACATCTCCTTTCGGATTATTTTACTGGGTCTTAGACTTCTTGGGTCCCTGACGCATGGCTCGACGAATATTGGCACACTTAGTTCGAATACGCAAGAAAGTCTTATCAATAAAATATACATCTTGAAGTTGATGAATCCAGACCGCCGTTATTACGAAGTCTCGCCGTTGTGAGTGAATTGTGCATAGTGCACATCGCACAGGGGGGACCAACATGATCTCGCTTGTTGGTTGATTGTGCATAAATAGCAGGAACCTTGCTTTTTTACAACGCATCGAACTGTTTAGACGCATCGAGTCGCTAACCTTTCATGCCGATTTGTCGCGGTGGACTCGGGACAAGAGTTGAATGCCCTAATGACCGAGTTACCGCGATCCCTCCGTGATTGACATGTGCTTTGTGCATTAGTTCAACTTACCTTGCCCCCGAATGTTAACCTGAACGGCGGCTCGGGGTCCTTCAGGTGCTCGGCGGCCAGCCATGTCCAAAAGCTCATTAGGGCTTACAGCCTCGCGGCCGTGGCCGGAATTTGAACTGCTTGACCGCTGGAGCTATTCGTAGGAGACATATATGCGTCTGGTACTCCAATGAGAAGCCTGGCTATATAGCATGCTCCTAGATCTTACAGCTTTAGTGTTAAGTGAACATTGGCTTATGCATTTGGGCCACTGTCTTGGCAGCAGCAAACTTGCATGCTGTATGTATTGCAGTATGCATGCCGCATACGTGGCTGGATTCCGTGCCGTTGGCGCCGATGTGATGTTGCCAACTGGACCACCGTCGGACACCACATGCCATAGGTGAGTCACGTGCATTGTTTCCTTCAACATGTGTGCTGGCATGCATGTTTCAACGATCAGTCGCAGCAATGCAGTAGCCACGAAGCTTGGGTCGATCCTATCCCCTAACTGAAACAAGCCCATTTTCCATGGCAAGAGTGCTAGTTGCTGAATGGAGCTAGCCAACTGTGTGCATTCAACTGCCTGCATCCATGCGATAACCTCACCACGCAGCGAATGCCCGGGTTAATTTCCCTTTCGCGTTGGGAGCATCTATTCCGAAAACAATGCTCAATATTTCGTTGATACATTTTGCCTCGGCAACACCGAGAGGCGGACATGCTGCTCGGACTTTGTGTGATCCTGTGTTCACTGACAATATTACCCACGTACACCAACTGCTCTGAAGCAGTAGCAATACAGGCGGACATGCTGCTAGGACTTTGTGTGATCCTGTGTTCACTGACAATATTACCCACGTACACCAACTGCTCTGAAGCAGTAGCAATACATCGATGGCTGGGGACGCCTCCGGGACACCGAGACGATATGTCGTGGGTAGCCGGTGCTGCTGCTGACAGACATAGTCTGGGAGAACTGGGATCAGGGGCGTATCCATAGTCCCCGGCTGGGGAAACTGGGACCAGGGGCGAGTACATAGACTCTTGCTGGGAAAACTAGGACCAGGGGCGAACCAATAGACCCCTGCTGAGTTTCAAGTCGCTTTACGACCTCTCACAGCCCTCAGCTGGGAGGATCAGTTGGAGGAAGATTTCAAACTACTTTTTTAATGATGATGATGACAATAATAATGTCTCTGAAAGACATTTTTGGCCGGTAGGCACATATGGGGCTTCCCAATGTATTGACATATAGGTCCCATGTGGCACTGTGTAGGTCTTATTATGACATTGTGTTGGTCCCATGTGGCGCTATGTCGGTAGCGTGTGACGATGTGTCGGTCTTGTGTAACGCTATGTCGGTCCTATGTGACGTTATGTCGATCCTGTGTGACGCTATGTCGGTCCCGTGTGACGCTATGTCGGTCATGTGTGACGATATGTCGGTTATGTGTGACGCTGTGTCGGTCCAATGTGACACTGCGTCGGTCCTGTGTGGCGCTGTGTCAGTCCTGTGTGACTTTATGTCAGTCATGTGTGGCACTGTGTCGGTCCTGTGTGACACTGTGTCGGTCCTGTGTGACGCTGTGTCGGTTCTGTGTGGTAATGTGTCGGTTCTGTATGATGCGTCGGTTCTGTGTGACGCTGTGTCGGTCCTGTATGATACTGTGTCGATCCTGTGTGACGCTGTGTCGGCCATGTGTGAAGCTGTGTCGGTCCTGTGATGCTGTGTCGGTCATGTGTGACGCGGTGTCGGTCCTGTATGACGCTGAGTGACGCTGTGTCGATCCTGTGTGACTCTGTGTCAATCATGTGTCATCATCATCATGTCCTGTAAATATGATGTGTGACGCTGTGTTGATCACGTGCGCTGTGTCGGTCTTGTAACGCTGTGCCGGTCCTGTGTGACGATGTGTCGGTCCTGTGTGACGATGTGACGCTGTGTCGGTCCTGCAGCGCCGTGCAGCACCAGACCGGTCCAGACAACTGAGATCGGCTGCATCTGATTCTGACCGGGAATACGTATTCAGGACATGCAGAGAATCCATTTGGCGTCCATTGCTGTAACGGTGCAAGCGGTGTCGAAGGACGAAGGGGCACAGCAGTTCTTAGGAAGGTGCCTTGGTCGAATGGTGATGGCAGCAGTAAGCCAATGACATCATCACCTGGAGAAATGTCGTCACCTGCGACTAATGGATTTCAGTTGCTGTCGGTAAATATTTAGACTCTCGTATATGATCGTTGGGCAGTTAATACCGTGAGGAATTCGTGCATAGTTGCACTACCACTGGGGGTTCCTCGCGGGATTCCGAAGTAGCGAAGCTTAATGTTAGTTTTTATGCGCGGGCACTGCTTATTTGATGTTCCTATTAAAACATCCCGTCCGTTGAGCATATTTTTATCGCTGAACATTCATGCATGGTGAGTAAAAATCCATAAAAAGCAATATTTACACGCGTTCTGCAAGCGCCATGTTCTTTCCTACCCATCTCTGGATCCAAATCGTGCCGACGGTGGCCGACCTGTAGCGGCTCGTGCTCCCCACGTGCCTCGTGCATGCTCGCAGTTGGACTCGGCGTCGGTGTCCATCCGACAGATACTGCGGATGGTCGTGACCCGGACGTTAATTGTGGTCGCTGGCATGGCAGCCACGTGACAGACCCAGTGCGTTAACTTCGTCCCCACACTCAAGTGCGCGGGAATCGGGGGGGCAGAGGGGGCAGTGCACCTTCCTCAACTTTGGATGAGTTTAGCACTCGCCCTAACTTTGGATGGGTTTAGCACGCGCCTGGAGAGCAAGTTCCGCACGGCCTGTCCACGCTGCGCGCAGCACGCGCTTGTAGAATAAGTGTCGCACAGCCTGTCCAGGCTGCACGCAGCACGCGCTTGTAGAACAAGTGTCGCACAGCCTGTCCAGGCTGCACGCAGCACGCGCTTGTAGAATAAGTGTCGCACAGCCTGTCCAGGCTGCACGCAGCACGCGTTTGTAGAGCAAGTGTCGCATGGCCTGTCCAGGCTGCGCGCAGTTGATGTCATCATTACCAGTGTATGTGGCTAGTAACGCAGCCAGAGCTTCCTGACAGGTGGATACGGTCAGGAGAGTGGAAGAAGAACGACATGTTCGGAAGAGGCTAGTGTACTCTAAGTTTTGCTCGGAAGCTCGTGTTCCTCTTTCTAAGCAAGATTAAAGCGGACCGAAAAAATCGGGGCTCCAGAATAAGACGAATGTTTAAAGTATTGGGCACAGGCCTACGCCTGTGATTCCTTGGTGTCCATGTTGCTTCACGTGGCGAAGACACAGACACCACCTGTATGGTGGTTAATCCATGCCCTTGAAATTCCATCATTCACTACCATTATTGCCACATGTAATGCTTGCTCTGGTGTCAGGTGTCTGCCATTATCAATTTGTCACATGGCTAGAGGCAGCTGATTGGCGAGTCACCTGCGTGATGACGTCATGCGAATAGCTATCTGCTCTCCTCCCCCGCCCCCGCCCACCACACCCGTAAGTGATATTGGAGCCTAGGCTTTGGTGCACTTGCTTGGGTGGTGGGCATTTATTTACAACAAGAAGCGTAGTTTATGCGCAATAATATTGCTCCAACGTACGAACTGTTCTACCTTCTCCCTCAAAGCGAGTTGCGTGACGTACGTCTGCGCAATACACTGGAGTGCACAAATAGAGGGGACCACCATCACCACATTAAGGCAACACTATTTTTGGGCCGAAAGCGCCATAGTGGCACTGACGTCGTTGGCTCCTTTAGGGTGCCTACCAAGTGAGAACTCGGAGAAAAAGGAACCCCACGATGGCTCATTGGGAGAGGATGACGGTAGGATGCTACGTACGGGCGAGTGCCAGGCTCAGAGACCGTGGCCTTCAAACTCTTGGCGCAACTAGTAAAGGCCTGAAGGGCCTCCTGTGAGTCGGGAAAAAGTATATTGTCGTTGATTACAGTCTCCATCGCCAGGTTTTGTTGCACGGGAGCCTGGTAGTCGCCCCTTACTCTCACTCCTCCAATGCTCCTAATGGTACCTGATGATGGATATGATCCAGCGCCACGGGGGCCTGGTAGCCGCCTCATATACTCACTCTACTATATGTATGCTAACAGCGTTTTCTTCGGGTCAGGAAGGAGTCTGAGGAATTCTGACGGCATGTGGGCACAAATTGAACTTGCATGGCCAACCCAACCTGACATAATCGTCTGGCTGTTCAAAACCTCAACACCTTTTGTGTTGCATCGTTGGAATCACTCTTTTTCTCTACACAGAAATGGATGACATCTTATTGTTTAAGCAGGTTCATGCTTATTTCGTTTTCATCAGCTTCAGCTGATTTCTCCTAAGTGCTGGCTATTAAACAAGGATTGTATCGATAATCCAGACATGTGCTACTACAGCTTGACGGTTTCCGCAGCTAAGGGAGAGAAGCGCATCAATGAAAGTGAAGGTGGGTAATATCCTTCCGGAATTTAATATTTCAACAGTTCTCTCTTTACGATAAAATATCCGGTTTTCGTGCGGCGGTCGGTGATGAAACATCGCGAATATCCGAATAAATCATCGGTATCAGAATTAACCTGTAGTTTCGTCGGAAAAAACTGACCACACTGAAACTGGCTCTACAATCCTGTATCAACCGGCTTCGCCGATTTTTCGAACATCATAACGTCGACGTATCTACACAGGGCTCTTTTTTGGAATTGGCTCCGATCATGTTTCCTCACCCTGGAGGAAATACTGGTTAAGGTCCTTGTTACGAAGTGCTTCGAGGTCATACCGAAGTATTTATATCTGAAAATGTACTGCAAGTATCCTTGACAGCTCGATAAATTGTGCAGCAGTCTTACTGCTATTTCAATGGGTCCAAGTTCTCACTTACAGTTGCAGTGATAAATTGTCATCATGAATTGATGGCAATGAAGGCAATGGAACGCAATAAAGTGATGAAATTACAGCGTTTTATATTAGTGCTTAATATGTCGTGGCTACATGAGACCAGGATGCCTGAAAATTACTGTATTCGTCGCAATGGAACAGATGGTGTGGATAAAATGTGCCCAGCCCATGGAAATGCTAGGAGTATCTAGACAAAATGTTAGAGGAATGCTAATTCATTTTGATGGTTTCGACATGAATTAATTAAACCAGCGGGAAACTAAAAGCCTCGACCTAAAGCGCGGTCAAGTATAGAATGCAGCAGGCATCTGGGAAGCCAATGATCGCCATGTAATACCTAAAGCACTTAAACATCAGATTCATGAAACATTTTGATACCACAACACCATCTAAATAAACATTCAAGAATGCCATTGGACCTAGGGAGCGAGGGGACGGCTCAGTGGGGGCTGGGCACACTGAAGGCTGCAACACCGGTCGGCATGCTTTCGTTTGTCACCATTTGGATACTAGCCTGCTCGTTTGCCTGCTCAGTGAAGGATACACTACTTTTAATTACATTTCATTAAATTTCTTTACATTTCATTATATTTCTGTACATTCATTACATTTCTTCACATTTAATTACATTTCATTACATTTATTTACATTTCATTACATTTATTTACATTACATTACATTTTATTACAAGTATGCATGGCATTGCATGCATCCATGCAATGAGAAACAAACGAAAACAATGCACCGCTATGTGTTTAAAAAGTAGTCTGCCGAGTAATGCCAAACAAATCACTCCACGGCACGCGTGACCTACTTCTTCCGGATCAATGCTCCCACCACCAGCAGACGCCAGCATCAATAACAAAATGCACAAATTGATCCACATGTCTTCGTTAAACGGGTGTATCACGCCAGAAAGCATAAATCCTCTGCCCAAAAGCCGTCGCATTCTTCTCTTCAGCGGTGGCCAATATTTCATGTGGCGATAATCTCATGAATTTAAACTGAACTCTGAATGATTGCTCACTCCATGCATTTTCTGGGCGCATCCCGGAAGCTATTTAGCATAGCGCATGCCGAGGACCGGTCATGCCCCACCACTGCTGGACTCGGGCGGCCAGCTATGCGTATCAGCAGTGTTCATCACGTGTCGCGAGGAATTCGCCAGGACGCGCGATCCATTCCGACATTGGACATGCACCTCCAATGAATAGTTGAACGGATGCAGCGCTACAACATCAACAGATAAGAGTCAGCCATGCGTCGCGAGGGCTGCCGACCCATAAACCGAGCACAATGCCGTTATACACATTGCACACTAACCTTTGGATTGTGCAAAACGTACCTAATGCGGCACGAATCCTTTGTCGCTCACGGGCCGGCGACTTGGTTTGCGGAAAATGCCTCCCTCCAGCATGGGTGCTATGTTGGAACACAAAGAAAGCGTACACGCTACAGTTCAGAGGAAACTCGGCGGCATCGCACGGTCGTTCATGGGGTAAATACCTGGAAGTGCAACATCCCCTGCCACAGAGGGCTCCGGTACTTGCGCCAATTTATACATCCCACCTGCAATGAGGAGCATAGCTTTGAATATTTACGGACATCCATCTGACTTGGTGTACAGAGGATCGGTGATGTGGATAACAGTTGGCTCGAAATAGTTATAATTGGAAGCTTTTGCCGATGACGTAGATTGCTGGCATGTAGAGGTTAAATGCGAAGTCTAAGCGCACGGTCACAAATTCCGACCATTGCCCATTTGCTTCCATGCGATGTTCTTGATATAATAATCCATGAAGGAGTATGTAATATAGCATTCACCCACGATTAGAAGTCCAGTTGCATAATTTCATTTTCATCCCACCCAAGATTAGAAGTTCGGTTTATTTACCCGTTTCTAATCCGTAAGCGGATCTTAAGTCTAAAGAGAACCCCACACAGACAATGCTGATGAAAGACCCGAATGTGTTTGTTTGTGATTGACCCGAATTTGTTTGACCCGAATTCCGTTTGCGGAGGCTGTCGGTATGCACGCGCCTGCTGCGTGCACATGTTCACACTTGTGCCGTGCTAGCCGCCGGCCCGCCGGCAGTGACGTGCCGTGACGTCACGGCGGCGCCGGCAGTGACGTGCCGTGACGTCACGGCGGCGCCGGCAGTGACGTGCCGTGACGTCACGGCGGCGCCGGCAGTGACGTGCCGTGACGTCACGGCGGCGCCGTCACGGTCAATAGGTGCGCTGTGCGGTGACTTCGCGATGCAGCTGTTGCCCGGACTCAATTGGTCGTGAGAGCGGTGTCGGAGTGGCGGCAGCGCGCACCGCCACCTCGCGGCCACTGTCGTCCATAGACGAGTGGCCGCTGCAATTTGGGGCCCACCTGGGCAATTTTGGGTCTACCTGGGCGATTTGGAGTCCACCTGGGCGATTTGGCCTGGAATCGCCGTCGTGTGTTGTTTGCGGGGTTTGATTGGCTTGGGTGCAGCATCTTGTGCACTTTTTGGGTTTGGGTTTCCGGAATAGTGTACTGTTTAGCTGCCATATAACATGTATATATTCGGTTACGACAGGATAGGGGAGATGCAAAGGGAGCACTGGGGGCATGTGCCACCCTTCAAGGAAAGGTGCATCGGGGTACACCCACACACTCAAGGAATAGTTTTCACGCCGGAGGCGCCCCTCTCAGGAATATCCCCCACCCCCACCCCACCCCCCACACACATGATAATTCTTGATCCGCCCCTGCAACAGGACCCAGTGTTTCATATGCAGACAAAGGAAAGAATGTTCACATTATGGAGGTGAATGAGAAAGTACGTGCATAACGCCAACCGAAATTCAGTGGAGCCTGTTGTCTCTCTATACTGGGGCGAGAAGTAGAAAAGGTTTAAATTGATTGGAAAAATGGCCGCAGGTAGGCAACATTACCAGGGAAGTTGCAATACAACCCTTAACCGTGCAAACTAATATAAAGCTAGTTCTGCATATGCAATACCAGCAATGCTACATTTTCGAACAATATGATTTTCAACATTGTTCTATTGTTTTCGTGAGCCATCAAGCCTAAGTTTTGCTACTAGAAATGATCCATATACCGGTGGAGCAAAGGGAAAGTCCGGAAAAGTGGCGATTGTCACACAAATGGTGCCGCCACACTGCTTTCGAAATTGTGTTCCTGCTTTGGTATTCATTAGTGTCTGCACTTTCCCTTTAGGCCCGCTGACTAGTGCTCACAACTTGCGCCTACTATACGACTGAATATGGTTGGAAGTTTCATATTTTATCGCGTCTATCGCCCAGCGAACCTTGCCATGAAGTGCTTTGCACACAGGAACCAAATTTGTCATTACACAGATAAAGACACACATCACTGGTCCGTCTCTATCCCAGTTGCCGGGTTCTGTGGCTGAAAAACCTCCATTCAGGTAACTTTGGTCAGTACACCCGCAAACTTGTGGCAATATGGCAGCAGATAACAAACAACATGGCAACATTGGTACGCTTCTCCATCGCATCTACATGCACTTGCAACCAATTCCAGGAACTGGTCATTCTCCGAAAAGGAATAATATAGCATCACTCGTAAATTCCTGAGCCGACGTGCCGGTCCTTGGTTATGATCAAAGTTGATTTGTCCGCAGGTTAATGCGTTTGTGGTAGATGAGTTTGAAACTGTCTGAACGCGCCCACCACCGCCCAATCATCGTGGCAGCATTCATCGACATTCATGGCAGATTGACGCTGATTGGGCCCAGTCGATGCAGCGACCGTGCGTATGATCGCTCAGATAGACAGTTCCGAGCAAGGTGATTTATCTGTTTCGACTCGACAGCTTTAGCGCGGTATAAGCGGAGTCGATTTTCAAGCTGAAGTGTTCGTGGAGAATTGCAGGCCGATTCGGTGAACAGGACGGACCCTGTGAGCAGCGGTGGCTGTAAAGCACAGCGCTTTCCAGAGCTGTGCTGACAAGTCTCGGAAATGGCCGCTGGTCAAGTCCAGGACGGCGGCACCGTCCGACTCAGACTGCACGGGTCCGACTGGTGCGGCGCACATCGGACGTCAAGAGGTCACCAACTCCCAGCCGGACCTTTCAGATCCTTTCAGAGGCCCTTCCCTTCACTTCCACTTCCTGGAAGGTCCTGAAAGCACCTTCCAGATCCATTCAGCCAGGGGACTTTAGACTCGGAGCGATGCAGCCACACAGGGCGGCGCCAGTTACAAGCTGGGAAGATGGTCTGTAGGTGATCAGGTTTTTTTTTTTTTTTAAATATTTTTATATGAATTTAATCCGAGTTGTTGCTGTGGTGGCTTTAGGAACCAGGGTTATATTGCTAAGCAGAGCTTGTTGCGTGAACCCTGGCCCCACCACCCGATCCATTAATTCCAGTTCAACGGCAGAATTTAGACCAAAAGTTTAACATGCCGTCAATGCACCGACACGGCCGCCCGGTAGCTCGACCCCGGCCTTATCGAGCCAGCTGCCAACTGACACTCCCGGCCGGGGGTTAAAGGCGAGAGCGTGGAGCGACCCGAACCCTGTATTGCCAGGACAGGGGAGACGGGTGGGGCCAGCGCTCTGACCAACTGAGCTACCGGGGCGGCCTCGCAGCCGGGACGTGGGTGTAGAACACACTCGCTTCCACAAAACTAAGCCTACACTCTACAGCACGGAGCCACGAGCTGTCGAAACCTCAACTGTATAAATACGTCACATTTCTCATTCTAAACTGCATTCAGCTTGAGCAATTTTTCTGCAGCCGGCGATATCAGCATCGGTTGTAGGAGGAAGGCAGGTAATAAGGATAATAAAAACACGAAATATCCTCGTAAACAGCTAAGCTTGAAGGTTCGTTGAGCGATGGAGCTCTTGAGCGGTCCTCGACGATACCGGAATGGCCGAGGGCTTTACGTTGCAAAATACATAGACCAGAGATATCGGTGCTCAATCAGAGCTGAAATGTAAAAAGAAACACGCCGCACAGTTAAATGTTTTAATATTAACGACCCGTTGAACTTACTGGTTTCCCTATTAATTATACTACTAGCCACACCAATCAAATGTGCAATGCTTCACCAAAGAAAATCGTGTTTGATTTTCCTTCTGCCGTGGGTCCCTTCCGTCCCTTCGCTGCCGGTTCACGTTGCCAGGCCTACCTACAACGGGCGCCTGCCAAGCTCCGGGAGAGTCCTCCGACGTATCGCGATGTCTGAGCTCAGGTCAGCCTGTGAACCTGATGCCATGTGTGGCAGGAAGTCAGCTGCGCCGCGCGGCCACTGCCGGACAGACACGACGCTCGATGCAGGTCGTGACCTCGCCAGCCCAGGTCGGTCAGCCGCCGTAGATCCGTCACGGTCACACGACCCCACCGCAGCATCGCAGTACTGAGCGCGTGACGAGTGCTCCTCACGTGATCCTCAGGTGCCGGCTGTGCAGCCGCGTGCCCAGCAGGCATGCACGCGTGTGTGTGAGCCGGCCGGCCACGTGACTGGCGTCCCAAGACGCACGCGCCCACGTGAAGGCGACCCATCGTCAGGCTTCGTCGATGGGCCGACGACGGCGATGGTCGTAACGGCAACACCGGTCATGACGGAGCAATCGACCTGACCTGGCCGCCCTGCGGCACCGCCCTGCGGCACCGCCCTGAGGCGGAGATCATGCAGACCGCTCGACACACGTGTCCGCACGCTTTACAACTGGGGTGGTCCGAGTTCCGCTTCACCCGTAGCGTGCCAGGAAGATCAGACCTGACCTGGCCGCCCTGTGCGGCACCGCCCTGCGGCACCGCCCTGAGGCGGAGATCATGCAGACCGCTCGACACACGTGTCCGCACGCTTTACAACTGGGGTGGTCCGAGTTCCGCTTCACCCGGAGCGTGCCAGGAAGATCAGACCTGACCTGGCCGCCCTGCGGCACCGCCCTGCGGCACCGCCCTGCGGCACCGCCCTGAGGCGGAGATCATGCAGACCGCTCGACACACGTGTCCGCACGCTTTACAACTGGGGTGGTCCGAGTTCCGCTTCACCCGCAGCGTGCCAGGAAGATCAGACCTGACCTGGCCGCCTGCGGCCGTGCGGCACGCTGAGGCGGAGATATGCAGACCGCTGACAAGTTGCGTTAATGGTGGTGAGTTTTTAACCCTGCGGACCGCCCTGAGGCGGAGATCATGCAGACCGCTCGACACACGTGTCCGCACGCTTTACAACTGGGGTGGTCCGAGTTCCGCTTCACCCGCAGCGTGCCAGGAAGACCAGTTGGGTTGTTCGGTTGACGTCAGCAGTGCTAGAACGCCACACCAGCGGTGGCGAACGATTTCAACAGCAGTGCTGCGCTTTTTGACGGCTACGCCAGCGGTGGCAGACGATTTCACCAACAGTGCTACCCTTCTGGGCGCGACTACACCAGCAATGGTGGGCTAGCAGCACGCTGGGCGGCGGGGGAAATGTGACCGGACTCGGCTGAGTCCGCAGTTGCCCACCGTGATGGTGCTTGGCGAGAAAGAAAATGTCAAGAATAGTCCGTCAATTGAAATCCCATGCGTAAGTTTGATGAAGACGTATGGTTTACGGGAGTTGGTGCACACACGAATAAATCCACACAGTGAGCGGGTCAAGGGTCTTATGCTTTCCTTTTTATTTTACATGAGTATTGGATGTTTTGCAGCGTCCGATGTCGATGCTAGGTAAATTACACGAAGAAAGAAGTACACTAAGGCCACTCGTTTTATCCGTTCCAAGTATATTTTTTAGTGAAGTTGTCGGTGGTTTACCAGAAGATCAGATTATTGTCAAGATCTCGCTATGCCTAGTCATTGAATTATGCTACGCCGTAACCATGGAATGACGTTACACCACACATCACACCAATTGCACTTCCAATGCAATGTTTTCGCTGACTATGATTTATTTTCCATTACAGAGATCCTATAATTATTTATATCACAATGCGATATAATGCGGGAAGGCTCATTGCTGACGTTTTTCCTCTATATATGGTCAGAATGTTTGCTAGCGCTGGTCCACTGACTCAGATTATTGCATTATATTTCAATACGAACCTGGTTTACCTGGTTATCGGGGACTTAGAGCGTATCCATTCCTGCAGCCATGCCGTCGTTGCTAACCTGTCACGCCGATTGGTCGCGAGTGAAGAGCGACCTAAGGTGGAATTTGAACCCACAGCCTTCCGATTGCGAGACAAGTGTTCTTCGCCTAAGTTGCATCCACGGGCGCGGAACGTATTGCGGCGAGGGGGCGCTGCACTCACACACTTTTTTCGCGGTGGTGTAGTAGCTGGAGTTGGCGACAATTTGTTGTCACTCACGCGGCTACTTTTCTCTCCGCATGGTCACCTGGAAACTGTGTGCTGACCGGCAGCACAGCTACGCACGGATTTTGGATCGGGTTCGACGGGAGCTCAGTCTGATTTTGTCATGCAATGTATGACACGGTGATGAAATATGACAATGATGAAAATTTCTGAAATCCGACGCTTTTCCGCTTAAAAGGAGGCCACATTTTAGCTGCTTTCAACAAAACTTTCCACCTTATTTTTTTCTCGTGAACCACAAATCTCTCAGCATTTATTGACCTTCGGCTGTACTTCCTGTTGGTTGTAACTTTACGACGCACTCAGCAGCCAAGTCCATATGGCGTCGCCTGCCCTCTCACCCTGGCAGGAAGGGCGGACGCCGAGGGCAATCGAACCCCGTACCTCTGGCTTGCCAGACGCTCAGCTTAACCGCATTGTACTTCCTGGAGTTAGGCAATGTGTTTCTGGCCTCTGACAAGTATCTTTTCGATACAATATGAATGATCAATTCAGAGGGCAGGAGGGAGCCGAGTCACCTCATATTGGCGGTCAGGCTAGATATGGCCAGGCGCGTTGCGACGTGTTCAGATGGACAAACCATCGCTATAGCAGGGTTTAAGTACCAGCGACGCATCTGCCAGCTTGCATTAGGACAACTGAGAAACAACCTCATTTGGACAATTTCCACACATCCGACTGCCCTGCGGTTGTCATAATTATCAAAATTATGACTGTCTCTGCTGACTGCAGAATGAATGTGTTTTCTTAATGTTAGTATTAACTCGCGCAAAGCTGAGGAGGGAGAGTTGCAACCCAGCTCCCTGGGGCCTTTGCAATATGAGTGAAAAACAGGTTGTGGGTAAGCACTGCAGCATTTTTAGTAGTTTACGTGACGTTGCGCGCATTGGTCACAGCCAGAACTTTCTTAAGGGGAACACGGCAACCAAACAAAAACAAAAACACGGAGACCACGCGCGCGAAGCGCCCCGAAAATTTACCCCATGGGGTAAAAATACAACAACAAAAAATGTATCTGGTGTAATTGTTTGGGTAAAACGGAGTCGAGCACCACCTTGACTGCGACTCTGATTGCGAGTCTATTGATAGACTCCATCTTTGTTTTTGGCTCTTGTAGTGTTCTTAGTTCTGGCGATTTTTCAGGAACTTTGGAAGTTTGCACCCAGGATTTTAGCCCGCGAATGCGGTACCGTAGGTAGGTTCTCGTTTTCCATACAGCAAGTTATAGAAATTGCTGGGTAAAATGCAATGTAACTCTGCGCAGACACATGTACATCCATTGCAGAACGATCGGCGTAAATCTTGTCAGGTTAGATGAGGACACTAACCTGAGCCGACTGGTCGTGAACATGTTTCAGCGGATTTCCGCAGATTTCGCATTTTTTCAAGTTCGGACCAAATTAGATGGTGAACTATGCAGGATACTCTAACGAGATACACACCACCGTGTCCAACATTCAATGGAAATCTAACTAGGGGTCGCGTGATCCTATAACATTCTATAGCATGCTGGCACATAGCATAGCACACCAAGTAACACAAACAACATGCGGTTAGGAATTTTTGGGCCGAAAGCAATTTGAGACCCTGTGGGATAAGCATGACTGCTTTATCCGAAATCAGCACACACGCGAGCTCTAAGACGAGTTTTGACCCATAATTGCCCGTTGTGTCTGTGCTGACCTCTAGTCATAAAGACATAAAGACATAAAAGATTAGTGCAACTATGAGCCACAAGGGCCCTTCTTGGTTGCACTCTGTACACTGAACCAGTTGCCCACCAAATCTGTCAATCAGCCCTCCCTGTAATACTGAAAAGCAAGCCATCTATTCTTATGATTGTCTATGCTGTTTTTAAAGATGTTCAATGTGCTGCTACTGACAATGTTTTCCGGCAGCTGGTTCCAGTGTTCTACTACCCTGTTGGTGAAGAAAGTCTGCCTTAACCTTGTTCTGCTGTGGTTAACTTCAATTTTGAATTTATGACCTCTAATTGCATCATTTCTGTTCAATTCAAACATTTCCCCAAGATATCCCCTCTCCAGACCATGGACAAATTTAAAGACCTCGATGAGATCTCCTCTCAGCCTTCTATATCTAAGTGAAAACATATTCAATTTCTTCAATCTTTCCTCATATGCCAGGTTGCTTATGCCATTAACCATTTTTTGTAGCCCTCTTGTGTACTCTCTCTAAAAGCCAACAATCTTTTTCATAGCTAGGAGACCAAGCTTGGATGCAGTATTCCAAATGTGGCCTGACATATGCACAATAAATCTTCCTGATCACTTCCTCACTTCTGTATGATACATTCCTATTTATTGCCCCGATCATTCTCAGTGCCTTCTTCCTGGCTTCCTTGGTCTGTTCTGATGCCCCCAGTTTTGTGTTTAGAATAACACCTAAATCCTTCTCCTGTTGAGTCACTGATAGCACTTGGCCACCCATCAAGTATGGAGCCTTCATATGCTGCTTACCTACATGCATGATTTTTCACTTATCAAAATTAAATTGCATTTGCCATTCTTCGGACCACTTCACAAGTTCGTCTAAGTCTTTTTGCAGCGAGATATGCTCATCTTGACCTGTTATTGCCCTAAAGACCTTCAAATCATCCGCAAATTTCAAAACTGTACTGCTTAGGACACTTTCAATGTTATTTACAAATATAATGAAGAGTAGTGGCCCCAGTACTGACCCCTGGGGACTCAACTAAGAACATTTTGCCATGATGACTTTGTACCATTTAGCATCATTCTTTGCTGTCTATCTGAAAGCCACAACTCTATCAATTTTAAGATGCTACCTGCAATACCATGGGACTGAAGCTGTATCATTAACCGTTTATGGGGTACCTTGTCAAAGGCCTTACTAAAGTCAAGATATGCTACATCAACCTGATTTCCCTGATCAAATTGTTCTGTGGCGAAGTTCAAAAAGTCCAAGAGATTTGTGAGACACGATCGTCCTTTTCTAAACCCATGTTGAGAATCTTGAATCAATCTGCTAACTTCCAGATAAATAACTATTCTATCCTTGATAATTGATTCGTATACCTTGCAGACTAGGGATGTGAGATATATTGGCCTATAGTTTTCAACTTTCCCTCTTTCTCCTTTCTTGAAAATAGGAACTACATTTGCCCTTTTCCAATCGGTTGGAATTTCATTTTGTGAAACTGATCTACAAAATATTATACTAACGACATTTGAGGCTTCTTTTAAGACTCTAAATGCAGTTTTCTGAGCCTTAATTACTTTTATCAAGTCTGGTGTAAGCCATGCTGGCTTTCCTACCCTTCTTTTGCGTCTTTGCTTTTGGGGGACATGTCTAATCTGAATTTCCTTCAAGTAAGATTTGAACTTTTCTCACATTTCACAGGCATTTAAATTGGAGAATTCTTCTTCCCATCTGATGGCACTTAAAGCCGCTCTCATGCAGTCAAAGTCTGCTCTGTTGAAATCTGGAAACTTTACCAAATTATCCTTGGTAATTTCCCCTACATGTGCCTGGAATATAACTATGTTATGGTCACTTCTTCCCATAGTTTCTCCTACAGTCAAGTCTTGAACCAATTCACTTAAATTCGAGAATACAAGGTCCAAGAATGAGCCATGCCTGGTAGGTTCCGATACAAACTGGTGTAAGAACAGGTCCTCTTCAAGGCATTTAGTAAACATTTTGCATGATGGGGAGCCAACACCAGCATTTTCATAACCTTTTAGATTAAAGTCACCAAGAATAAGGCACTTCCTCTTAAAGTTTCTACTGATTTCCTCACAAATCACCCTGTCAAGCTCCAGTTGCTGAGAATGTGGCAGGGTTCCTGATCGGTAGAAAGCTCCTATCCTAAGAGTATTGCTGTTGCCTTTTCCCATAGTGACATCAAGCCAAATGGACTCCACAGACACATTTTTATCCTCACCTGCTACTTTTTGAGAACTGAATAAGCTATTCACATAGAGCATTACACCACCCCCTTTCATTGCTGGACCCCTATTGCACGAAAACATATTGTATCCCTAGTCCTGCAAATTATCTCCAAAATACCCTTCACTGACCCATGCCTCCGTAATGCAAACAAAATCTGGTTTCTCTTCAACAACATAACACTTGAACTCATCAAATTTGGGCCGGATACTCTGAGCATTAAACATCATACACTTAACAAATGCTCCAAAACTACCTTTGGCTTTTCATACTGAGGAGTTTTTTTATCACTAGATGAACTATCACTTTGTCCCCTTAAACTGCTGATGTCCCTATTTGCTGACTTTGAGGTTCTATTGCCTTGGCTGAGACTATTGGAATATTCCTGAGTTGGCAATGGAATTTCATCCCTCCCCACCCCATTTCCTAGTTTCCCTGAAGGACATGCTCGTACACTTTGCCTAACACACGGACCCCCTTCTCAGATAAGTGCAGGCCATCCCTCTGATAGAGGTCTCACGATGCATAAAACCTGCTCCACTCGTCTACAAAGGTGAAACCTAGCTCATGGCAGAGCTTACCTACCCTGGCGTTAGCTACCAGTGCCCTAGAGCTTCCACTCAGGGGAGGCTCTAGCCCTAGGCAAAATTGCTGTTACAATGACTCTATTGTTACCCTTCAGGGTGGCCAGAAGGGCCCTGTACTCCCGCAGAAGCTCCTCACTCCTAGCAGGACCTATGTTATTTAGTGTCAGTGAAGGTTAAAGGTCGGTTCACCAAAAGTAGTCCAAACTGTTCTACAGGTTATCTTGTGGTGTTAAATTTCGATTCAGCGTTCTTTGTTGCCCTCTATCGCTCAACATTTTGTATTTGGGATCCGAAAAAAACCGAAACCACAAGTTGATACTCCATGACTTTACAGCACATTTATGCTATTGGATCATGACTTCGATAGATCCTGAATAGACTTCAAATTGGATGAGAAAACAATGATACTTGTTTCATAAGGGTATCATGCATAGTTCTTAATCTACTTGGATCCAAGCTTGAAAGGTGTGACAGCAGCCTAAATCTGCCGGAACAAGTTTCCGAAGAACCGTCGCAGGTCAGGAACCTTAACAAAACCCGACATGATGACTAGATTCCCACCGCAATGAATCCCCGCAGGTATGCGCATAATTTTGGCCCGCTGGCCGCCCCCTTCCTCCACACCGTTTGTGTACTAGTTGCAAAAACTAGGATGGTCGCAGCCCCAGTGTACCACCGAAAGTGGCGAAATGCCAAACTCTGGACGCCATTCTTTAGAATGGGTGTGCATTCCCGGGTAAGGCGAGCACCCTTCATGGGATCGTAGGCGCACTTTTCACAACACGACTGACTCAGCATAACCAAAATGGCCATCGATGTAGCTTGATTGAGCAAAAACGGCATACCGTCTGTCATACGTTGACAAACATTTGCCATACCATTACCTCCAGGGAATTCTTTGGTGCAGATGGAGGTCAGGCCCGTCTAATTTAGCATACACAAACAAACACATTGCCTTCAAATTGTGACGCCAAGGGGCCAAACCTGTACGGCCTAAATTATGTTAGCAAGAAAAAAGTTAATGAATTACCTGGCGGAGAGAGAGCAGAGAGGCTGAGGAATTCAGATGCGGAGCATCTGTCTCGTGGGCTGGTCACTCTCCCCGGGAGGAGTGCCACCAATTGAGGCAAATCAATGGATGAAATCAGACCTCACCCAGAGTTTGCCAGAGACCCAGACTTTCCAGCGAGGTGACATTGGCTGAGAGAGGAAGAGACGATGTGGCAGTCGGCTGTTCCCGGGGAACGCCGTTCCTGGCGACTTATCTTTAGTAACCTCTGGATACATGGAATATTTGGAAAATTAGCACCTAGGAGACGACAATGATAAAACGTGCCGGGGTTAAAAAAATATCGAGATTTGTGAATTCAAACATAAAATTATTAAATGTTTAATGGCTGGAGTAACATCCGTCCCCAGTTAGCATGTCAACATAGTAACTCAGTGTGCCCACCATCTGAACCACTGGGCCCATGTTTCCCTGGTCAAGTGCCCGCACCTTCAGCTTAAAATACCGCAAACAAGATCGCCTCCAACATGTGTCCAAATCGTAAATGCATAACTTAACTATCCAGGTGCATGGCTTAGTTTTGGCGATTGATATGTTCTGAAGCGAGGCATCTAGGGAGACCAAACAGCTTTACTGAGCTCACCAAGAGGCCCCCTTACGACACGACGCCCCTGAAATGAATGCATTGTAGGACATGATATGCAGTGTAAAGCAAGTGATCACCGCCAATAACCTCAGTGCATACAATTTCAACATGTTTATGTGTGTTTGTGTATGCGCGTGCATAGGCTTCAGGGTTGTGGTAGGGGATGCTGGAAGAAATAGCTCTATTTTGTAGAATATTTCGATTGGCATTATGCCTATATAGTTCCATCCATAGAATGGATCTACAAATCCCGTTAGACCAGCAACATTTTTATCTCCAGGAGCTGATTTCAAGTTGAACCAAGTGAGCCAAAGATAAATCGACCGCGGCCAAAGCTAAAACCAAAAGTCGCCCAGGTACAGTACAGACAGACTCGCCTGTGCAGTAAAGACAGCTCCGACTCGCCTGTGCAGATCTTGTGTCAGCACAGTCACAAGATCTGCACAGGCGAGTCGGGGGGCTCAACAGTGCGCGTGACACCGAACAGCAAACAACAAACAAACGCCGTGTCGACAAGATGTCTGCCGGCAGAATGTGGACCGTTTCGCCGCGCAGCGCCGTGTATGTAATAAGCAGCCGCTCTGGCGGCGTCACAGACATATTGAACACAAACGAACCCCGCTGTGCCGCGCGATCAATGATTCAGTCTCGCTGATATCTCTTCAACAATGGCCGGCGGCGAGTTGGCGGCGCACCACTTTGCTCAGCTGACTTTTACGGAAACTTTTCCTGTTCCGACACTAAGAGCTTTTATGGCGGCTAATTTTCCACTCTCCATCCACTTCAGACATGTAAACAAACCCATCATTTCCCAAACTCGATGTATTATGTACAAATCGGATGCCATCTTCGGTAGCAAAAATAGACATCAGGAGAGGGTTGACTGTGTTTCAGGTTTGCCGTGGCACGATCTCGCGCCCGGGTAACCCGAAAGGAATCAAAGACCACACGGGACAGTCAGTTTTCACCCAGACAACTTGGAAAAACAAACGACCAGATCAAACTGCGCACGCCAAAAAGAACACTTCAATTTGTAGCAAGCGTTTTTCTTCACTGTTCCCTTACTCACTGCGATAATGCGATCGCTAAAACGACAAGGCGATAGCGCAAGATAGACGTATTGACGATGGCGAATGCGACTCGAATTCGGAGTGCCGGAGTATTCGGAATGAGTAGCTCTTCCTATGACATACCCATAAGTAACCATACTCGGGCTTTGTCCTGGCTCATGATGACGAATGGATCAGAATGTATTTCTCAAGTTGAGTTACGACACGTAAGAGAGCCAGCACAAAGGATTTCGGGTGTGGGGGGGGGGAGTAAGGGTTGGACTTGTTGAATAGCTTTTTAACCCGTCCCGTCTCGGGGGGGGGGGGTCTTCAACCACCCCCTCAGGTTTTTCGCGGCAGCGCGCCCAAATTTGATATACCTTTTCCCACATGAATTTGGCATGCTGTTTCAAAATTTCGAAGTCAGGTCATCTAGGGTCAAAGAGTTAGTCAAGTTCAAGTGAGGTCACCTCCAAAAAAGTTCAACCAGTCGTCACGCCAAATTTTGAAATTTTGATTTTGATATTTTAATGAAACTTTCAGCGTTTGCTTTTCTTTATGGATGCAACAAAACGCACGAGGTAATTTTTCATTTTCTCGTTTTGACTACATATACATTTTGCGTATTTGCCAAATTGCAGTTAAAATAGAGAATTCTGGCTAAAAAGTAAGCATGTTTTATTAGGGCAAGTTGGCTTTCAACGACGTTTTTCGGTCTGCTCTACCCATTAGAAAAGGAAAATGAAAGAAAACTTGAGAACTCAAAATTTTGAATTAAAAAGAATTTGGGGGGCCAGAAAAATATAGCCCTAGTCTATTTTATCTCCTTTTCTCATTCCAAATAAATTTTGTTCTTTCATATATCCCCCAAAATGAACTCCCCAGACCCAAAAACATAATGTAAGTCGTGAAAAGTCGTGAAAATCCCCCTAGTGACCTCACTTTTCGGGGGAAATTGTTTTGTGGAGGATCCGAACCCTACTCGTCGAGCGCTTTCCGATGACACCTCTTTCGTTTTCGTGCGATGCTTAGTTTGGATTTTAGAGGGGGCTACTAACCGCCCCCCCCTCCCCGAGACGGGGTGTGAGGATCTGACCGGAAAGACGGCGCGGGTTAATAAGAAGTAGACAAGGTGAGAGACTCGTATTTTGACCGACTACTCAAGGGAAACATTTCGACATTGCATATTCGCTAATATTTCTGGACTACCTGACCTGGTTCCATCTGACCTGGGGCCAATTTTATGATGACCAATTTGTCTTATTTAAGACAAATTTTTCTTGAATAAGACTTTTTCAGATTCATGGCAGTCTTATTTAAGAAGTAAGAATGGCAAATTAAGACAAATAAACCAAAATAAATTTATTCTTATTCAAGCAAGATGAACGGCTGTGCTTCATGACAGCTGGAATGAGAGACGAATTCGCTCAAATATGTCAAATTCATGGGTGTCAATTAAAAAAAAACATTTGGGGCGAAGTGTACTGGACCCCTCCCCCACCCCCAACTAAAAACTTATCGGATTTAGTCCACTATATTTTCCGACCTCAATAACTATGATTTGTATTTGACGATGTGTATGTTTATGTTTATTCACCATCCTCGCCAACGGGAAAAATCGTCCAGTAGCAGGTGAAGTCACATAAGCAAAAGAGCAGTGTACCGTGCATGTCAACATAAAACTGTGAGTCGTAGCATGCGACTACAGTGTCATATAGTGTACTCGGGTCCATCGTCATCGTCGACGTCATCCTCATCGTCAACGCCACCGTCACCCTCCCCTCACTCCAAACACCAACAAACACACAATGGCATAGATTAAATATTTATGCGCCCATATGCAGGCTAAAGCACACCGGCCTTGATGAAGCATCGGAGCACAGCCGGCCCGAGCTGTGATGACGATGGGTGAAGGTATTTCCTTGGTGCCTAACATTGGGGAGGGACGAAGCCAGCGTTTTGATGGGGCGAGTTTAGGGTCGGGAAGTCCACTATCTAAACCTAATCTGTTTCTTTACAGTATAAAATATGCTGGTTAACATCAATTAGGTTTTCTATGTAGCATAGTGTTTTCTTTTTTCTTCCTTTAGCTTTCCTATCAGCATAAAAACATCATAGGTTATTGGGGGGATCAAATCAACATGGGGGCAAAATCAACATTGGTGGGGCCATGGCCCTCACAAAAGGATACAAATCGACACCCCTGTTTAAACTTATAGGATTGTTGTTGGGTGGAGTGCTATGCTAGTCGTATATCACTGCAAGTTGCTTGAATATAACTTAAATGTGCTTAGTATGTCTGGTGTGCCATTTTTACTAGCATTGCGAAGAATATGCTTTAGTTTACATTGTTTATCTTTGAATACCATGGGAGACAAGAGATGGGAAAGCGTGTATGACAGTGAGGACCAGAGGGAGAGGGGATATCCCTCACACTAATATTCTGCGACCTTAGCCATTAACCCCATGGCCTTGACCGAAACAACTTGGCATAAGAAACGGCTTGATCCCTCCCCCACCAATATTTCAGCTGCTCCAACCCCAATGTCGCGTCTCATTAGACTGGCCAATGTCAAGCTGCATGCTGCATATCAATTCCGCAGTAAGGGACTCAAGGGTGTAGCGCTGTGTGCTTTTCGAGGGGCACTCCCCATTATGTTGGTCTTGTTTTTCAAATAGTAATAACTGGGCTTGCAACTTTTAGCATGGGACCTGCAACACGCAACTTTAGTATGGAATTTTTGCATGTGGTATGACCCCCTCAAGAATCCATTTGGGCCCACACATTGCCTCCATGTATTGTGCTCTCCCAGGCACTTTTTATTATTGCAGCTTAAGGTAATTTTTGAGTTGAATATGTTTTAATCCGATATCTATGAACGTGATTGCTACGATGCGACCACCAATTTTCCCCGTAAATGCTTGCTTTCCAGCTGGAAAAAAAATTCTGCATCGCAATGGTCACTATGCCAACACATCCCATCTCATATAATTATCCGTACCATCCACGTTAGATGCATTACAATGTTTCCTCTGTTATAGCTCTGACCCTCAGGTCGGTCGCCTGGAGGGCCACACCGCACTCACCAGGAGGGTGGGTACCCCTATATGCCTCGGTCACGTCATGGCTCGTTAACTGTTTGGGCCCCTCCATGGGCTCAGAAGCCCTTCGCCTAGCACCGGGAACCCTTCGCTTCAGTTGGGGTCGTCTCCGTAGGTCGGGAACCTCTTTATTAGGGGTCCTCTCTGATGACCCAAGGCATTTTGCGCCAAGCTGGAGACACCTTTTCCAACGCTTGGACCCTGCTCATCTGCTCAGAGGCTCTTTCTCGGTTTGGGCTCCGCCGACAGCCCAGGAACCCTTCATGTTGGCTCGGATCCTCTCCGTCATCCCAGGAGTCCTTCCAATTACCCGGGGCCCCCTCTGTTGATCTAAAAGCCCTTCACATCAGCCTAGCCAAGGGCCCGCAACATCTTCCTAAGGGCACTCTCCGTTGGCTAGGGCTACCTTCATTCCTTCAGCCTGGGCCATCTTTCGTCGGCCCAGGGGCGCTTCAAGTAGGCCGATGGACCATGCACATCGGCCCAGGGGCCCTCACGTTGCCCATGGGCCCTTCACGTCGGTCCAGGGACCCTTCAAGTCGACCCACGGGCCCTGCACGTTATCCCAGGGGCCTTCACGTTGTCTCAGGGTCCCTTCACGTCGGCACAGGGGCCTTTCACGTCTGCCCAGAGGCTCCTAACGTTATCCCAAAGACCCTTCACGTTGTCCCAGAGGCCCTTTACGTCGACCCAGAGGCCTTTCACGTCGACTCAGGGTCCCCTTACGTCGGTTGAGGGGCCCCTTACGTAGGCGCAGGTGTCCCTCACGTCGGTTCAGGGACCCTTCACATCGGCCAAGGGACCCTTCACGTTGGCCCAGATGGCCCTCCCCCTGGCTATGCCACTGCAATGTTCATCGATAGAAATGTGCAACAGGCAGCTGTGTCTCAAGCAGATTGAGGAACTGTTACGATTTGGGAAATATATATATATATATATATATATATATATATATATATATATATATATATATATATATATATATATATATATATATATATATATATATATTAAGTTTGCATATATATACATACATATATATATACATATATACATATATAGGTATATATATAGGTATATATATATATATATATATATATATATATATATATATATATATATATATACATAATATATATATATATATATATATATATATATATATATATATATATATATATATATACCTGTGTGACGTGGGTATCTATTGATAGTACGGTTAACGATATGATGCCGGAAAGTGACAATTAATGAGCAGAAAACTGTTCGGAAGGGTGATGGAAAGCCGTAACTAGTCCCAAGCGGTCCGACACCGATGCCTTGGTCGTCTACACAGAGGCCACACCGTATGCACAAAAAATAAGTACAAAAATGTGCTGTGTGGCACCACTTATGCTTTTAAATAGTATTGTGTGTTTTCTCTTGCTTTCCTCTCAGCATACTACTAGCGTAAGTTATTGGGGAGCCCACATCAAGATTGGTGGGGCCATGGCCCCCACAAAATGATGAAAACTGACGCCCCTAGTTTCCAGGTTAATTCCACATTCATTACCCACACGGAATACTTGCAACCACACGCGGCCGGAAATTTCGATCAAGGCCGGAAGTTATTTACGATGCTGTTAGCGCTAACGGCAGCGCTAACGATGTTGTTAAACTATGATGCCGTCATAGCGGAGAAGTTTGTTTAGGGCGATTCTGCTTGTTCCAGTTAGGTTGGATGAAATTAAGTTAGGATTTGTGAAGCTTTGCTATTTTATACTACGACGTATTATACTAGTCTAGATAAGGTTAGGTTAGGTCAGGATACGCTGCTCTATGTTTATTATTAATATATTGCATGCAATTCATGAAGTCTTCAAATTGAAACCAAAACATTAGCAGACGAGTCAAATCGAGCAAACTACACGCATTCGTGTGAAGATGACTTCTGCTGTGTTCCAGTGCCTGACAAAACTATTCAGATTTATTTTCGGGACAATCGCGCAAGTAGCTTTTTTCTTCTCTCAGAATCCACGGTGTTCTTCCCAATGTGTAACCCAGGCATTTGAGGAAGTATCTCGGACGATATTTGTTCCTGACAGAATTTCAGAGACTTGAGATTTGCAACTTCATTCCCGAAGTATCGAAGCTTTAGGCTACAATCTGCCGTGTCGTTCACGCAGTGTGCGATGCGCTTATCGCCACTAACCTGGGACGCCGTGATGTGCCAGCCATCAGTGAGAAGCTCCGGTCAAGCAGAAGTCTGCTGCCGCGCGGACGCAACTCCAGACGTCTTCCGTGCAGTGTTCTCGCGACATAACTTTCATTGGGCATATATAACTTTCACATATCTGTGAAAATTAGTGGCAGCAACTCAAATCACTCGCAAAGTAATGACAAGATGCACACACACACACACACACCGACAGAACACTGGGCACATCCGCGCACAAACGACACCCAGGCCACATATCAGCTGACGCCTCAGGTTCTAACCGATACACTAAACTTATATAATTGTCCGCTAGGTGGAAGGTGCAGAGTTTGAGAAAATCGACGGTGAAACGCATATTAGGTACCTGCGTTATGGCAACCTATTCACTTGCGACAGTAATAAAATAGTTACTATTTAACTACGCATGCTCATACCATGGGCATCGTCGCGGCGCGAGACAGGAAGGCGCATCCCCCTCCAGAAACGGATGCAGAGGGGGGACACTGCGCATGTCCCCTCATGGAGAGCAGCGCCTATCTACCCGGGAAAAGGCGTCATAGCAGACACTCGACTGCGTGCTCCCCCCCGCCCAGCGAATTTGAAATGTCTTCAATTTTGATGAAGCTGTCGCTTGGTTTCAAGTTCTTGGAAGCGGCTCAACCATATAAAAATAAAAGCAGATGTTCTGGTATGTAAGTCCATTCATTACATTGTTAATTTCTGGATGCCTACATTGAGATACTATATACATATATAAAATATTGCGGCATTTACTCCGCATCCCTCAGTGGTATGGCGCATGTATGTCTCATACCACACAGATCATTAACTGTCAAGTTTGGCTCAATATGCACAAAAACACGGCAATAGCAGCGCAAAAACAAGCGCCGTTGTTCGTCTTCTTGGCATTGATTACCCAAATGACGAAAGGTTGCCGGCAATTAGCTCTACAAGAAAAGTTATTGCTCCGAACCACCGCAATTCAGTGACTATGGCCCAAAAAAAGAAGGTGGGTGGGACGAATTCCGATCCCTTCATCCAGCATGCACAGTCGCAAACACACCGACACACACGCTGCGTGAATACAGATTTTCAAAGAACTTCAGACATCCCGAACCGAGTATCGTGACGAATTGAGAAAGGTGAAATGGAAAATGGGAGTTGTGAGCGGCCTAAATATACGGCGCAATTCACACTCACAAGCGGCAGAACGTCGGCACGCAAGGGGAAGATGGCAAGCCGGAAGGCCTCCCTCTCTGGGGGCCTTCATGCTCCCCCGGGGGCCTCCCATGATCCTCCAGGGGAGGGATGGCCTCCCGCAGTGATCAGGCCTCCTATATCTGAAGACATGCCAAAGTGTCGGACATAATATTTTGCCAATTGTTGTCAAGTCCACTTAGTTTATTTTTGTGACCGATCATAAGGAAGGCGTCGGCTGCATGGCCCACATGTAGCTACGGATGGGGAAGGGAGGGGGCCTCTTGTAATCTCAGTAGGGCATCCTATAATTTCATGGGCCGCCTGTGACCACAAAGGGCCACTGGTGTCCTAGGGGGCTCCTGTCGTCCCAATGCGGCATCTGTAATCCTGTAATCGTATCCTGCGGCATCCTGTAATCCCAGTAGGTTCCGGCTATAATCCCAGAGGGCCGATACCGTGGTGCCAGTGGTACCTCCTGTAATCCCAGCGGCTTCCTGTAGTTCCAGTGGGACCTCCTGTAATCCCAGTGGCCTTCTGCAGTACCGGTGGGGCCTCCCACAATCACAGTGTCCTGTAGTTCCAATAGTGCCTCCTGTAACCCCAGTGGTCTCCTGTAGTCCCAGTGGCCACATGTAGTCCCAGCAGGGCCTAAGGGAGGCTTGCAGGTCACCTACATTGCGCCTCCTTCAGTTCAATGAGGACCTTATGTAGGTCAAGCCGGTCTTCCCCATGCGATTCCTTGGCAAGGAGATCCTTGCCATTTTAAGATGGTTGCCACCTCATTCCATGGCCTTGATTGTAAATCATGCCAAATGAACGTTGCGTCTAGTTGGCATATTTCAATAGGAAATAGAGAAGAAGAAGAAATTAGGAAGTTTTGGGATAAAAACATGAGAAACTGGAAGATTATGCACGGTTTCCCAAAAGAAAAGCTGGTGGAAAGCAAGTCACAAAACTTGAGGGTAAAACATACATATTTCCCAAAATGAGGGAGGAGCTGGGGAAATATCCCCCAGAGCCCCCGTTATCGTTCCACGCATGCCTTCTACTGATGTATGCCGGAGTACATGTGAAGCCGATCCTATCCAGTTCGAACCTGCAGAGCCTCCTCCAAAAATATGTGTAGATATAAAACCTCTGAAAAATCTCAATTCCCACTCCACTATGTCCTATGGTCCTGGTCCCGGCTGAGACAATCCCACACACGGTTTGGTGCATTAGGGAGCTCATGTAGTGCTGATACGATGGATTGCTTTATAATTTTCTTAACCTAAAAATCGGTCCGGATATATTCGATACCCACGTTTCCTGTAGTGCCGATAACATCAACTTTCAATGGTACAGTATTAGATTATAAGACAGATTCATCTAATTAACTCGAGATAGCTTCTAGAAGGTTATGCATCTGTGATGCACACAAATTGTGGAATCCATGGGAATTCCCAGCAATAGCTTCACAAGAGGCCAACGAGTAAGAACAACTGGCACAAATTAGCACGCTGATCGAAACTTAGACGCACTTCAGTGTTTAAACCACCACTTACACTCAGAGCTATTGCAATCGGAAAAGTTGCAATGGACTGTTCTTAATTCCTATCCCAAGCTAGAAGGATGAGTTTCTGGAATTGGCAAGCCGTCTAAGATGGAGTCTTCGAAGTCGTCGCGAACTTAAGTAAGGCGATGTTGTTCCGACCAAGAGGAAAGCATATTTATACAATGAAAAGCTAGCCTATATGCCTACCTCTCTCCGAGGTACTGAGGCGTCGGCATTCGGCGAGCCGAGCACACATGACAACGGTCCACTCCAATTACAAGAGAGTCATCCTACCGTTAAACTGGAGGAGACACGGAGGATGAAGACAATGGAGATGCACTATAAGCTGAGATCAAAAGCGGCACGTCGGCGGCTAAGACCCCGCAGAATGGACAAGGCCGGGACACAGCCTGATGGTGGCTGTCGAGCAACACGGGGCACACGGAGCCCAGTAGCTGTTCACCACACCTGGATTTGCAACTGAAGGGCACAGCCAGGACTCTCTTAAGGGCGGGAGAGGGGCTATGTCTTAAGGATTTATGTTATCGTTAAATAAATGCAAAGAACCATTTGGAAAAACTGTGGTCAAAATCCGGTGCCTTTAAACCGAAAATGGTGGTAGGTTGAACACCCTCCAAAATCAGTTTCCCCTTTCCATGAAGCAAACCCTAGTTACGCAATTGGGGGAGGTTAGGGAAGCCTCCCCAAACAGGTGGGCTAGATCCGCTAGTGGCGCCATATTATACCGATGGATATGAGTAAGAAATCCCACCTAGTGAAAACTCCTCAGAGGAGGCCACCTTTGGGGCATCAAGGCTTAGTTTTCAGGGTCATAGGTCTAACTTTTGGAGGCCCCAGCGCGATTTTCATGGACCTGGCCCGTCTTATGGGTTCTTATGGGTTCTCAATCATTCTCAGGGATCACAGCAAGACTTCTTTGGCTCTGGCGTAATTTCCGGTGGCCTCGTCCCGACCTTTGAAGCCCCAGCCTGATTTCTTGTGGTCCTGGCGCGACTTTTCTGGGACCGGGCTGTCAGCAGTACCCAAGCCAAGAAAGAACCCCTGACTTGATGGGCAGAGTCTAAGCGTTCGAAAAGGGCCCTCCGGCTTGCCGGAAAAGGCCGTGGATCGTCCAAGAGGGCCCTTGAAATGACGGAGGGACCCTAGTTGCCGCAAGGGATCTCTGGCCGTCAGAAAGGGCCCTTGGGCCGACGGAAGTGTCCGAAACTGTTGAAAGAGGGCCACCGGCCTGACAGGGAAGCCCTAGATCTCTAAGGAGGTCCCCTGGGCTCACGAAGAGGACCCATAGCATTTGGAGAACCCGGGCCGTCGGGGAGAGCCCAGAGACGGCATGAAGGGCCCTTGGGCCGATGAGGACCGGAATCGCCCATGGGCCCCTTGTATGATAGAGGAGACCCAAGCTTTTGAAGGGGAGATTCAGACTGGATCGAGAGTGAGCTGAGCCATGATAGAGGGTCTCTGAGCCCATTGATGGGGCCCTAGGCCGAACGTGCAGAGCCACTGGGTCGGCCTTGGCTCCCGCTGCTGGAGAGGGCCTCAGGGCTGACAGCGAGCCTCTGGCCGATAAAGAGACCCCGAACTTCGGAGATGCTCCGAGCTGAAACGCAAAGGGCTCATAAGCACATGGAGGGGCCCGGGATGCTACCCAGTAGTGGCGTTTCCAAGGAGTGAAGGGGTATGGAGTCTGTCGAGTCCTATGGAGCCGCTCCCTGGCGAGTTCAATGGAGCCCTCCAGGCGAACGCCCTGAAGGCAGAAATGCAACCGAAGAAATGTTTAAGTACATTTCATAGCTTGTGTGGAAGGTGCCCTTGACACGTGAAGAGGTTTACCCGGAGGGCTAACAAGGGCCGTGAAGACAAGAAGGGACTCGCCCGGTAGTGGTGTTGGATTGGAGTTTAGGGACGCATCGACATCTAGGGTCATTTTGCACCCATGACCGAATTGTAATCAATTTACGGTGCTGCTATCATAGTTTGCTATCCATTTTCACGGGTGGGGGTATATCACGTCAAGGCGAGCTTGTCGAATGAAGGCAAAAATATTCCCAGTCGCCACGACCTCAGAGTCGTTCCCTATTAGTATACGTAAAGAAGAGTCGGTGTTCAACCGTCCTAAAATCTGGCGTCGTAGAGGATCCAGCAGTGTACAGCCAACTAAGACATGGTACACGGTAAGCGGGTTAGAACAGCGCGAACATAGGGGACGGTCATCACCGGTAAGCATATAACTATGTGTTGCGAAGGTATGGCCTATCCTCAATCGGCAGAGTATTATCTCTTTCCGGCGTTTGGTTCGGTGGGAGGACAGCCACTTTCCTAGTGTCGGTTCTAAAACCCCGAGCTTACTACACTTCGAATTCCAGGTTTGTTGCCATTCTGACCGTATATTTGACAATATACTGGGGTATAGGTCCCTTGGAGGGAGCCGCAGATGGACCACACGGCCATTACCAATGGCGTGTTTGGCGGTTATGTCAGCTGCTTCCTTTCCCGCGAGTCAAATATGGCTAGGAATCCAGCAGAACACGATATTTCTGCCGATGTCATGCAGGGATTTTACGACTTTGATAATCCTCCGAGCAAGTCGGTTATCCTGGCTAAAGGTGTTCAGTGCCTGGAGACTGCTCAAAGAGTCTGTGAAAACCACGTACATGGTGGACCGGTCTTTCTGTATAAAATAGAGGGCTTGCAAAATGGCATACAGTAAAAGTAAAAATCGGCAGTTCGGCAGTAAAAATCGATGTTTGTGTAGGTAAACAAAAAGATCGAACACCTCGTCGACTGACGTAAGCACACCCAACACCAGAGGCTGACTTTGAGCCATCTGTGTAGATGCGAGAAAAGTCTTTATATTAATGTATTTTTTTTCCGATGCAAGCATGCAGAGTTCCTCCGGGTTTACGTGTCCTTTCTTTGAGCAGGACAAAGTGACGTCAGTTTTCACTGGGACAACATGCCAAGGGGCAGTGCTCGGCGTGATGACACGTGCTACAGAACGCGGCCTGATATTACATCCTCGAAGGATCGAGGGTATACGAATAGAAAACGGTAGTCCACGCTGGGTCCAGTGACGTGCTCTTAATGTCCTTGAGAATATCCACCGATAAGCTGGGTGGTTCCGGTTTTGGGCAACATTGCACGCGTATCTCGCGCCCAATAACTTACGGCGTAGCGCAAGAGGCGGCTCGTCTACTTCTACCATTACACTAGCAGCCGGTGAAGTGCGAAAGGCTCCAGTAACGATACGAATGGCTGAATTGTGGATCACATCAAGACAGCGCTTGGATGTAGCACTTGCTCCGTCATAAATAAATGATCCATAGTCAATTTTAGAACGTACGAGCGATCGGTACATGAGAAGTAAAATTGATCTGTCATCTCCATATGAACACCTAGAAACGGTGCGCATTACCTGCAGACCTTTTGTACATTTGTTGATAGGGTCAGTGATGTGAGTTTTATACGTAACATGGCGATCCATCCACACCCCCAGAAACTTGACTACAGATCTAAAAGGTATGAGGTGACCGTTCATCCTTATCGTTGGATCTGTGCAACGGCGTTTGCGACAGAAATTAACAGCGGTAGTCTTTGAGGTGGATAAAGTGAAACCAGTTCTATCACACCACTCCATCAATTTCACTACAGTTAATTGGAGCTGTCTTTCCACCGTCTGCACCGTACGAGAGGAGAACCACACTGTAAAATCATCGACGAATAGCGCCCGTCCTACCGATGCTGGCAGTGCATCACCCACATCATTTATGGCAATGGCGAACAGAGTTACACTCAATACACTTCTCTGCAGAACCCCATCAATCTGTTCGAAGGTGTAAGAGAGGTAGCCACCTATTCTGACCCGAAATGTCCTATTAGTTAAAAAAATTCGTCAAGAAAACCCCCATCGGGCCTCTTATCACTATTTGGTGCAACTTCATCAGGATACCATGACGCCGTGCGGTATCATAAGCGCCGTCAACATCGAAAAATATGGCAGCGGTATGACATCGTATCATGAACCTCAAGCGTACAACGGAATCAAGAGTTAAAATATAGTCAAATGTGCTACGATGTCTGCGGAAGCCACTCTGTATCGAGGTGAGTACATGGTTACGTTCTAAAAACCACATGAGTCGCAAGTTTACCATCTTCTCAAACAATTTGCAAAGAGAAGAGGTCAATGATATGGGTCGATAATGTAGTGGGTCCTTTCCCGTTGTGTTTGGCTTGCAGATAGGGAAGACAAGCGCCCTCCACCATGTCAATGGAAATGTTCCTCTTTCCCACATTTCGTTGAACACTTGCAGAAGTGTGTTTAAAGCTGTTATCGGCAGGTGTTTAATAATGTCATTGTGTAAGGTGTCGGGTCCTTCTATTACGTTCCTAAGGGTGCTTATAGCAGCAGTCAGTTCGGAAATAGAAAATGGACTGTTGTAATGGATAGAAACTGTTGTGAAATCAAGGGGTAGTGCTTCGCACCGGGTTTTGTATTCCGAGAAACGTTGACTGTTTTTATTCTTCGATCGTTCGGAGGTGGCCAATCCAATCTCGTTGGCGACATCCTTCGGATTGATAATATCTTGTCCATTTGTGTGCAGTGTGGGGAGTGGGGTGCAGGTAAGTTTGCCAGAGATACGTTTGATGTGGGACCACACCGATGACAGCGAGGTGGAACGTTTCAACGTGTTGACGTACGCTTTCCACGATTGTCGTTTCAGTTGTCACAATTGTCAGCAATTGCGCGCCTCGCGTGTGCCCTTGCCTTGCGGAAAGCTACGAGATTCGCCATGCAGCTGTCACGATTAAAAATGCGGAATGCCTTCTTTCTAGCACGCAATACATCTCGGCATTTATCAGACCACCAAGGGACTGGTACACGGCGTGGCGTGCCCGACGAACGAGGAATACATTGCTGAGCACTTTGTAACGTTATGGTTGTAAACGCCTCTATGGAAACCAATCCTTCGGAGCACTCGCCGTGCCTCTCCTCGACATCGGACTGAAAGGAAATCCAGTCAGCTTTTGAAAGAATCCACTTGGGTGGTCGTCGATTAGTTTCCACACCATCAATGAAGCGAGTCAAAGCGGGAAAATGCCACTCGCACCTGGATCGTCATCCACCGACCACTCTAAACAGGGAGAAAGTTAGGGCTGCAAAGCACCAGGTCCAGCACAGAGGTCTGTCCTGTTTCCAGTGTAAAGTGTGTTGGAGTTCCAGTGTTAAGAATACCAAGGGAAAAATTCCGGATAATGCGTTCCAATGCACGTCCACGACCAGTACTACTCGCTGAGCCCCAAACTTGGTGATGTGCGTTAAAGTCACTACATAAAACCAGCGGGGGAGTGAGCTGATTTACCACTTGCAGTAGTTCTGCAAGTGGAAAGAATGTTCCTTGGGGGTAAGCATATGGAGCATATGGTGGTGACACGGCGATTAATTATTATCCGAGCAGCGACAGCCTGGATGTTTGATCTCAGGTGTACTTGTTGGAAGGGGACTGAGTGGTGGACGGCAAGAAGCACACCACCATGTGCCACCGTGTGGGTGACGACGTCCTTGCGTAAAACAGAGTAGTTTTTCAAATAAAAGGAAGCAACAGGAGATTGTTTAGTCTCCTGTAGGCATACTACGGCTAGTGTACGACGGTGCGCAATATGTTGTAATTCGTTATTGCTAGTTCTCACACCTCTACAGTACCACTGTAGAATATTACTCATTTGTCAGTAAGTGAAAGAGGAAGTCCTAAGCTAACGCGTTTTAGCGCGTTAGGAAAACGCGTTTTAAAGATTGGTGTTTGTCGTCCGCCCTAGGGAGGAGGTAGCCGTTGGTTCGGACGATGTGTTTCTAAGTCCAAGGGACTGGGTTCTGGGGCGGGAGCTCGGGATTTCTTGGCCCGGTGGGGAGCCGGTAAACGGTAGGCCTCGCTTCTGAGGCCCTAGCCGAGGTGGGGGCCCATGTCGTGTGCAACGTGAGTTACTGCCGGTCCCTCAACTCGCCGTCGTGGCGATGGGGTAGCCGGCCTTGCGGGAGGGGCCTTATCATGCCCTTTGCGGCTGGTCGCCCGAGCCCTCTCCATCTCAGCTAGCCGCGCCCGCTTTGCATCGCGAGCGCGCCTCTCGGCCTCCTGATGGTGAAGGTTGGTATCTGGAATTTTGATTGTTCGGGTGTTCCTGAATGGTGATGAAGGTGCGGAAGTAGATTTTGAGGGTGGAGGTGAGGAGTGGCTCACCGGAAGGGGAGAAGGGTCAGCCAGGGAGGAGGTTGAGAGGAGAGAGTGTGAGGCGTTTGTGGGACGTGTAGGGGAGGAGATTGGGTTAAGGGATGAAGTGAGAGGTAGGGACTTCGAAGTAGGTGGGGAAGTAGTGGCTCATCGGAGGGGGCAGGGGGCCCGGGCCCCCATGAGACCAAAGTGCCCTTTTCACCGAAAAGTGCCCTCTTGGCCGGAATGTCCCAAATTTAGCTTAAAAATCACCTGCCTTATGTGCCCCGCCTGTGCCAAAGGTGCCCTTTGGGCTTAAAACTGCCCTTTTGGCCTAAAAATGGCATTCCCTGTGCCCTTTCCTGTCCTATGCGGCACGGAAAATTCACGCCCCGCCCCCCGGTTAACAAACCTTCCAGTGTGCCCCGGTCCCCAAAGTGCCTTTTTGGAGCCGCCCAAGTGCTCTTTCCGGTCCGGGCCCCCCATGGAAAAATCCTGGGTGCACGCCTGTGGGGAAGGGGGAAGGGATATAATTTGGTGGAGAGGACCGGGGAGGCCTCTTCGAGCGCTGGACCAGAGTCCACTCCCCACCATCCGACGTTGACCGGGAGGTCTCCTGATGGACGACGCGTCCGCTTGAAGGTGGTACCTCGGCCGGGTTGTCGCCCCTTTGGGTTGGCCGCTCTCGTGCCGCTGGCGACTCAATATACGTTTCAAAAGCTCGGAGAATGCCCGACAGCTTCTCAATCAACTCAGTTCTATCTGGATGAATGCTATGCGAAATCAACGTGGTATTTCTAACTTTGGACGAGTACGATCTTTTCGGATGGGTTTGTTCGTAGATGTCTCTAACCTCCCCAAATGTTACTCTTTGTGCATGCTTGATAGATACGATTTCCTTCTCTTTTATGTAAATTGGGCATGTCCGATCATACGAAGTGAGGGGGTTCTGTCCCCTGCCACAGTTTGGACAATTATTTATCCCTGAAGCACATGTCTCACTTGCGTGTTCAACTGAAGCGCACTTCCTAAATACAGGGCGATTTCGGCAGTACTGGTTGGTGTGTCCATATCGTTGACACTTGAAACATCTCATATGGTTGGGGATAAAAATTCGAACCTTCACACGGACGTAGCCAACACGGATTTCAGTGGGGAGGTCGGTAGTGTTAAAGGTCAAAATTACGTTGTTCGTTAATATCATCTCGGAGCCCTTCCTAACCTTCATTTTCCTTGCTTCCGTTACCCCAAACTCTGACAGGCCATGCACAATTTCCTCCTCAGACACATGTCTCAAAGCAAAACAGTTGATGATGCCTCGCGACGAGTTCTTTGTTTTGTGTGGTTCTACTTGAATTGGAATAGTTTCATCTACATGCTTGCTTCCCTTCCGTACACCATAAATAAACTCAGTCGACAATAACGCTCTCTCCGCCCCCTCCGCTACCGCAAACTCGACCTCTAACTTCCTTCAACTTTTCACAGCGAATAATTTTTCCGAACCAGTCACATCCATTTCGTCTCTGAAAGGGCGACAAACCGGATAGGTTCTGTGTTTAACCGCAAAAAATGAGGATCCGAGGAATACCTGAACATATCTTTTTGCTGTCTGAATAGGTGGTCTGGCCCTCGCGGGAGGGACCAGGAGCGTTTTTTGTTGTTGGTGCCATGTGCTGTTTCTTGGTTTCGGCTCCTTGTGCGCCCCACCACATAGGGGCCCTACCGGAGGGACGCCTGGGTCCCGGGAACGGGAGGTCGCCAGGCGCCCGAGGAGTTACACGGGGCAGGCGGCGCCTTCGCCCGGCCGGGAGAGAGATACTTACCACCCCGACCGGGACCCAGCACCGCCCACCCCTTGACCCCAGCCGGCCGGGGCGGCAGACACTGGGAAGAATCACAGGTCCCCGGCCCGAGGAGACTAGCCACTTGGCCCGCGTGAGGCCCCGCGGACCCGCCCGCCCCTCCGGGATATCAGGACCAAAGAGGTGTGTTGGTCCCCCGTCACAACTAGCACCGTGCGACGGGGGACCTGAACCTCCACGACTCCATCAACCCCGGGGGCGGGCCGAGGAAGCGCGGCTACCCCGATAAAACTGAACTGGTGGGCAGGACCGGGGAAGTTGCCCTGCCTGCGCATAGTAAGGATAGTTGGTGTTGCAGGGCCAGATGAAGGACATGGATGTTGGGATGAGATTGGGATTGAAATGGGAACGTACGGATGGAAGGACGAGTGAGGCACTCTTGGTCTCGCCCCTCGCCGGTACGATAGTCACCGGGTCTTTGGGGCACTCAATCCCCACCACCACGAAAAGGTGGTGCCTCGTCGGGGGGGGGGACGAAAAGGACCCGCCCGGGAGCTGGAGTGCCTATACCAGCTGGAAAGAGCAATCTCAGCTGAAATTGACCGCTAGTGGGTAAGGAATAAAAGGCACGTGATGATCTGAGAAGTCTGGAATGCTCTTTAAGTCCGAAAGGGCATCTGATGGATCAACAGGACTCATGCGACCTGAAGAGGACATGTGAGGGCCCATCTTAGATCTGAAATTCCCAGAGATGAGAGCTAGACAGGACTATTTTGAACTTTGATGGCCCCTACAAGCAGAAGAGGGCGAATAGAGTTCCCTGAGGTCTAAGAAGAATCCCTAGGTCAATGATTGTGAGGAATACTGAATGTCAATGTTAGAGTTAGAAACTTCCCTTTAAGCCTGAAAGACTTTAAAGGACAGGGAAAGGCCAGAGCAGTTGGAAACGACCTCTGACGATTGGAAATGGTCACTGAGTGCTAGAGGGGACTCGACTGGGATGCCTAAGAGGCTTGGAAGGGGTCGCTATGGGCCGAGCAGTGCCCCCTGAGATCTTAATATTCCCTAAGGGCTAGTGATGTTTGTGAGGAATGCCGAGAGCAAATTCCAGAGCTAGAATGTCATTGCCAGCCCGAAAAAAAACTTGAGGAATAGGAAGGTTCCGTGAGAGGAAGAGCGGACCGGACTGTGATGCTTCTGAGGCTTGGGAGTAACACTGGGGGATGAACAGAGCCACCTAAGAGCTAAGGGGAGTTCTGAGAGCGGGCGATGTTTGCGAGAAATTGTGATGCCTGTCTCAGAGCTGCATTGTCACGAATGGATAGGTGGAGAAGGCCATCGTTAGCCTCGCGGGTTGCTTTACCAAAACTCTCGCCGTCGAGGGAACACAAAAATGTCACAAGTTATCGCCTGCTGATGTTAGTTTGAGTTTTATTGTGTTAGGCACTTCGGCCTTCTCAGACCATTTCGTGTCATTAAGGAGAAAATGTAGATTGTGTTGCTATATAATTCAGCTCATAAATCTTGGAACAGGCTTGTATTGCGTAGAAAAATTAAAAGTGGTTTGATGAGAAATGGATGATCATCCCGGAATAGTGTAGGTAGAGTAAAGGGATTTTTGTGGATGGGAGATATCCGTGAGTGTTTTTTTTCGAGGGCCGTGGTACTTCTGACAATGAAGGAGAATATGTGGAACTGTAAGATGGGTTTTGCATATAAAGATTGGTGAGAAAAGTATGACCAGTACGTAAACGTGATAGCACTTTTTCTTCGTGTCGGCTTTTTTTTAAAAAGATGATGCCCACGGTTCAACAGTAGGTTTGATAAGTTGTATTTGTGTATGGTATGTGTTTTGTGTCCAGTTTTGTGTAAAACAATTTCAAATTTTCTGTTGAATTGTTGACTTAATGACGTCAAAATGTGGTGGAATTTCTATAATGTTTGAAAGTTGTAATTATTATTTTCTACATTTGTCGGCTTCTTTGTTTCTTGGGATGCCGCAATGGCTGGGCACACACACGAAACGGCCTTCACGCCCACATTGTAAAGTGTTTGAAGTGTGTCATAGATGGAAATATGGCAATGGCACGAAAAAGAAAGTGCAGAAAGTGATTGAAGAACAGATTTTGAGTCAGAACAAACAACGAGGCTGCGCATGGGGTGACAAAGGAAACGATTACGAATATAACCATGGGCAATCAGAATGGCGTGTAATTTTGCAATGAAAATGGAATTTCCGTTCGGTAGGCGATGTTGTGTTGTGTGTGTACCCGAAACAATAGCGTTTCCTGTGGTGTTAGCAACCATCCGTCAGTAAAGATAAGGGAAACATGGCGATATCGAGACCGAAGCTGGTGGAATATTTGTTTGGCATATTCTGGACAAAGTTGTGAATTTGGGGTGGTGGTTAGATAAAATATGTGTTGTTCGTCCGTCTGCCATGGTGGTTGAGGAAGAAAAGTATTTTGTGGAATATTATATTGAAGTTGTGTGGAAGATGCTTCGACGCGGTTAGCTATGAAGCTATGGTAAGATCTGTTCGCTTTTCGGCTGGACCTAAATAGTTGTGTAAGTTTGGGAGAATTTGTAAAGATGCGTGTGTGGGGTGGTGTTCTTTAAATTGAATTTTTCGCGGCATGTCTAAGTGTAATTCCATTCTTCGTATAGGCAATGGTGGAATTCCTCGTTCGGTTTGTAGAGAAATGATGGGAGAAGTAGTCATTGTACCGAGTGCTATGCGGATAAATTTGTTTTGCATGTTGTCCAAAAGTCTCAAGGCAGAGGTACTGCCACCTGCATAAACTACCGACCCATATTCTATGATGGCAAGAACTAGGGATTTGTAGAGGTGTCAAAACGTATGGCTCTCGACTCCGAATGAGGAAAAAGTAATACAGCGAAATGAGTCGAGTCGATGAAAGTAATTGTTCTGGATGTGTTTGATGTGTCTATGCATTGCAAGTCTAAAATTATACCAAGAAATTCAAATGAATTTACGAAGGGTGTGTGGCTGTTCCCGAGGTGAAGCGGTGTGTCCGGGTTTGGGCTGGGTGTCGATTTACTAAATATCAGTGTTGCAGATTTTGGAGCTGAAACAAAATTAAGCCATTCTTCAGGGACCATTCGTGTATTCTGTTAAGTGGGTTTTGCAAGCGAATCAAACAATTATCGTAATTTTGCCGAAGCACCAAATTACGCCATCGTCTGCAAATAGTGAATGTGATATACTTGCAGGCATGTCATCGAAAAGATCATAAATAATGTTATAATGTTAATGATGATAATGATTGATAACGTTAAATAATACTGGTGAAAGACAACTTCCCTGTGGTAGGCCGTTCTGGAGAAAATATTGATCGGAAATCGCTGACCGGCACGTGATGTTGAATTGACGAAAGCCAGATAAGCAAACCTACTAAGTAATGTGCTAAATGTCCTTTTATACCGAGTTGTTGAATTTTGAAGAGTGATGTGGGTTTGAAAACCATATCGTAAGCCTTGCTTATGTCTAAAAATACTGCGACTGTGTGTTCATGTTTTTTTCGCAACCTCGGCGGGTGTCAGTGTCCAGCTGAATGAGATGATCTATTGTGCTGCGTCATCACCGAAAACCGCGTTGAAAGGAAGATAGAAGATAATTTGTTTCTAGGTGCTAGGTCAGCCATTTAATAATTATTCCTTCAAGAAGTTTTCCTAAACAGCTGGTGAGTGCAATGGGTCGAAAATTACTTGGTTTACTATGGTCTTTACCCAGTTTTGAAATGGTGATGATGATAGCCCTTTTGCTATGCTTGAAGAAAGATGGGATTTGACCATAATGATTAAATGTGTCCAAGATGCATTGTTTGGTGTGGTTAGATAAATGTTGAAAGAAGAAATAATGTAATTTGTCAAGCCCTACTAAAGTACTACCGGCGGAATAAATGGCATTCTCCAGTTCAGAAAGATGAAAATAGGCATTGTAGTTATCGGTATTGTCGGAATTAAAGAGGTCGAGGTTGGTGTGAAAAGTATGTTGTGCATTTTGTAAGAAATGTTGTGGGTAGTAGTTTGAGCTATGGTAGCTTGAGCTATGGAGCTATGAAGCTATGGGCTATGGTATCAGCTATGGTATTTATTATGGTTTGTGTGTCTGTAATGGTGAAATTGTGCATTTTGAGGGCCGGTAGAGATTTAGATGGGGAGCGCCTAGACAAACGTTGGATTAATTCCCATATTTTGCTTAAAGGTGTTTGAAAAATGAGCTGCTGTAAATATGAGGTCCGTGAACGGCGCTTAGCATCGCGAATGATGCGGCTGGTTCTTCCAAGGTGGCGGCAACGGGTGGTTAAATTTTCTTCATTGGGATGTCGCAAATACATCCTAAACGCTCTTCTTCTAACCGCAATTGCAGGTGAAATTTATATACACCACCAAGGTACTTGTTTTCGTTTTGTGAAATGTTTCGTGAGTGGAATTGTAGTGGATGCTGCTTCGAAATGTGTGTCTGTAACTGAGTTGATGTTTTCGATGGGAGAAATGTTGGGGTTGTATTATATATAAGAACGTTCCTGAAATATTGCCCATCGGATTTTGAAAATTTCCGGCGTGGAATAAAATTGGATGTACTATCAGTCGCAGTTGAAAACGTTGGTATTGGTTTCAAGGTATAGTGATCGCTGTCATTAATGCCTGTGTTTATGGTCCAATCAAAATCGTTTGCGAGTGTTGCAGAGCAAATTGTCGAATCTATTGCAGTTTCTATGTTGCGTCCGTGGTGAAAAAGAAAATGTTGGCTCTCCAGTGTTAAGTATTACTAAATTGTGTCGGTTTAAAATGTGTTGAATAATGCGTCCGCAAGTGTCTGGTTGTGTACATTTTTGATCCCACGCTGGGCTATGAGCGTTCAAATCGCCAAGGAAGATAAGCGGGTTTTTGAAATTTGTGACGAGGTGTTCTAATTGCGCCAAAATGTTTGTGTTGTCAGTAGACGGGGAAAGTATAGAGAGCATACATCTATGCTTCGACCATGAAAGCGTAATGTACAAGCTACTGCTTGTAACGATGAATGAAGTGTAATTTGTGTATGTGTGTAATCATTGTTAATGTAAAGGGCTGTACCGCCACTGCGGTGTGGTTCGGACCTCGTCGTGACGGTACAGCGAACGATTGAAAAGAGTGAAATTGTACGTATCGGTGGGTAAAAACCAGGTTTCTTGCAGTGCAATGAAAATGGCGTGAGTAAAAACAAAGAATGCTTTCATTGCTGCCCATTTTGACATTAGACTATGACGGTTCCACTGTAGAGAAATGGGCATTTGTGAAAATTAATATTTGTTGGCCGACCGGTGACCTTAGCAAGGTCACGGCGGCCGCTCACTGCCGCGGGGGATGTCCGCCGACGGGGAGTCGGTCGGGTCACGTGGGTGCCGGCCGGCACTGGACGTGCAGGGCTCGACCGACTGCCCGCTGACAGAGAACGTGAAGTTGCCCCCGCAGCCGACCGACTGCGGGGACTGTCATTCCCTCCTGAAGTGGTCCGTTTGTTGGGAGCCGGAGTGGTCTGTATATTGGGAACCATAGTTATTTGTGTCATGATGGTGATTGGTTTTAGTTTGGTGAATGGTGCCAGACCTGGTATAAGTTCTGTTTGTGTGGACGTGGAATTTGTTTTGACGCGAGGTGTTGAAGGAGCAATGGTGGCCGCCTGGGCGTACGTTTTGGTGGTCGGGGAGGTGGCCTGGAAAGAACGTCGGGCCTGGTGGTAGGACACCCCGGTAGTGACCTTGACGACGCAAACCTCTTTCTCTTTGCGCCAGACTGGACATAGATTGGAAGTGGTGAGGTGGCCGGGTGTGTTGCAGCTAAGGCAGTGAGCAGGTTCGCAGCAGATGGGATCAGGATGAGGTGGTTCGCCGCACTTGGGGATATCCAATATCCGCTACTGCATATCTGTTTACGGGAATGGGTCATCAGCACACATCCACAGACTAAACAAGATCATTAACTTCGCCACTAGAGTCGTGTCAGGTCTACGGAAATTGGATCATATTTCTGATGCACGTAACGAGTTGGGTCTCCTTACCGCAGCTGATCTGTATCTATTTCAGTCTCACTTTGCTCCACAAGATCATTCTGATGGATGAGCTTACGCACATTGTCGGTCAAATCACTGCAAACCCTACCCTGCGAAACCGTCACACACGTGCAGACGACCACCTGCACCTGCCAGCCATATACAGAGAGGCTGGCCGCAGGACATTTCTCTACTCGTCTGTCTTCCGCTATAACAAACTTCATACCAAAAAAAAAACACCGAGGATGTTTAACTTCAAGAAACATGCACTAGCGTATCTCCACGAACACCACTAGTCATACAAAGAACTTACACAATGGATATGTGTACACTATGAAGTAACCTTTAGGCCATCGCTTCCCTATCACTTTTACAAACCACTCGTTTATAGCTCGTGTTGCAAGCACGGTGTATGTAGTGCAGATAGTGATATGAGTATTGTATTATGTTGGCGTACGAATGTTTGTTGCTCATCTTCTCCCACCATTGACCACAAATCTATCCTTTCTTTGTAAATATATGTGAGTTATACCCAAACTGTCCATAATAGCCACTGCACGTGGAGGGCATGTATTGTGAAATAAATAAGCAGGCCGGTTGACGACACGTTTTACTGCCATGGTCGAAGCGCTGGCAATTAAAATAGCGGAAAGGATTGGAAATAATGTGTCGGATTGCAGCCCTTCCTCATTCAGAATTGTATGTCAGGACCATGTAATTTTGAATGAGGCAGGGACGTGGACTGGTATTATCGCAGGGGGTCCCTTGCAAATCAAACTGGGGAGGGGAGGAGGCCGGTTGTAATCCAAGTGAGGCCTACTACGATCCCAGTGCACCACCTATGATCCCAGGGAGCCACTCCCCCACCCCACTCCGTTCTGCTGCCTCTGCTCCAAACGCGAGCACATCCCTCCTCCACAGTACCCTCATCAGTTGCATATCCTGGTGATGTCTCCAGGCAGTACCGTCAAACCATGGGTAACTTCCAAATGGAATAAAGCTCCGTCGTTGTCCCGCTGCTTTCCGGGGCAGCCCGCCCAGCCTGCCATCTAGCGGGTATAATTATCGTTACGAAGGTAGCACCGCGGGTCGCGCGCATCAGCGGCGGCCGCAGTGCATACTAAAAACACCGACCCTCCGAATGGTTCAAGCAGAGCTGCACAATCGGCACGAAGCACAACAGAGCTTCGGCAGCTGCTCCAGCATCTTGCCGACATTGTAGGCACCCAAGTCGGCCTATTCCACCGAAAACTCGTGAAATTTCACGAGACCCGCAGCGTTTGCTGTCTTCATGTGCTGTGCTTCATCCGATCGGCCCGCGGCTGTATCAAGCAGACGCCCACCAGTTCACCTTGCTCAGCGTACGTTTCTGGTTTTGCACAAGCCTTTAAGAGCACAACAGGATGGAAACTGCCACGTCGTCGGATTCCATCTGGTCGATGCTCAGTGTAATTCCCGTCAAATATCCGTCACCAGGTCCAAGCTGTATTATTGTGATCGTGCGCCGCCCCTGGCAGTGACGTCACACGGCCCCACCGCCGCCGGCCAGCCGGCCGTCCCCCCTCCGCGGCACGCCCTGACGCCGCCCCTGGCAGTGACGTCACACGGCCCCACCGCCGCCGGCCGGCCGGCCACCCCCCTCCGCGGCACGCCCTGACGCCGCCCATGACAGTGACGTCACACGGCCCCACCACCGCCGCCCATGACAGTGACGTCACATGGTGACCGGGCAGTTGTTCTGTCGCGGCACGACCGTGCCGCTCGCTCAGCGTGGCCCGTCGCGTGCTATGTCGCTGACAACGAGACGCACGGTCATCGTACGTTACGTCGGCCGGTCTTATTAATTCCTGCGAGTGTTATATACGCCGCCCACTTCGGAGATCCATAGGGCGGCCTTATCAGCGCGGCCGGTTTTATTTGGCCACCTCCGAGCGACAAGTGGGCTCCGCCGCCTGGCCGGCCGTCGCTCGCTCAGGTGCAGCTGTGCCTCAAGCATGTCATTTTTAGCCGGAACGAATCTGTCCATCTGCGACGGCTACAATAACATGCAAATGTCTCCAATATGCAGTGTTCATGCGGCCGAATCGCAGTGCATAGCTGTGTGCTATTGGGCTGCCGGACGTATCGATTCGAACGGCGTTGGCCAACTCGGCAGAACTTCCACGTCTGGCGGTGGCAGCAAGCTCCCGATAATCCAAAGGAAACTAAACGGCTCGCTCACCACACACAGCCATAGACGTACCTCGAGAAGCAACGGGATGCACACGCAAACACATACACACACACACACACACACACACACACACACACACACACACACACACACACACACACACACACACACACACACACACACACACACACACACACACACACACACACACACACACACACACACACACACACACACACACACACACACACACACACAAAACAAAAAAAAAAAAAAAAAAAAAAAAACACACACACACACACACACACACACACACACACACAAAAAAAAAAAAAAAAAAAAAACACACACACACACACACACACACACACACACACACACACACACACACACACACACACACAGAGACACACAAGTATTTACTTAAGTATGTAATATAATATATATATATATATATATTTATTCATGGGCATGCATACACTGAAGCTACCTCCGATCACAATTCTCCCTCCTCATTGTTTTATTTCCAGCATTATCTAAATATCTAATTATCTATATATCTATCAATCCGTATTTCATATCCCGCGCTCTCCCGTTTCCTCTGCGTCTCTCTCCCCAGGTTCTCCCCACAGAGAAGAGCCGCTCCCCTCGTCAGGGCAGGACATCATATTCACGGAAACTGCGCGGAGATGGCTCGTCGCGCGGAAGACGGATAAGATGGATAAGACAGCGAGAGGGTGATTCGCTCCTGGGGCCCCGCGTGCCGGCTCATCCCCTCCCCGCCATCATTTCTACGTCACATCATCGGCGGCTGATAGACGCGCGGTTTTATGCTGATGATCGACGCGCTACACCGACACAGACGCGGCCTGTTCGCGTTGCGTCGGCTGTGAAGGCGCGATTCGCGGTCATTAGGATCGCATCGGGCTGCCGGCCGGTGCGCATTCTGCGTCGGAGTCGGCGGCGTCGATTTCGTTTGACCGCGGCCGTTCGGCGACCGGCCGCGGCGCGCCTCGAACGTCGTCAATGGAGTGTAACTCGCGGGCGGGTCTGTCGTCGAGAGTGGGCGGGTGCGATTTAGCCGGCCGTTCTGCTGCTGGTGGGCGTGGCTTCGTCGGCGTGCGAACGATCGTGCGGGACGCCATGTCACGCGTGCCGCAGCGGCAAGAACCAGCCGAGTGCCAGCGTGCTGGAAATTGAGTGCGTGATTGTCTGTGCTCTGGTCGTGCACTTAAGTGGCGTCGTACTCCCTGGTGATAGCAAAAGGCGACGCTCATGACCGCAATGGTCCGGCGCGCCTCTACAAATCACTCCCTCCTGGCGATAATTATTCAACGCCATCCGAGGTGGTGTCCCCCGAGGCGGGATTCTTGTGATGACCAGAAGGCGAGTGGCGCCACGCAGCCGTTTGGCATGACTGATGACACACGCATTGTGATCGTGGAATATAGTTGGTCAGGTCGTGGCAGGCAACTCAGGGTGACTTCACTTGTGGAGGAATATCTGGTGGGTTTGCGCCCAAGTGGTAGATTTCCGCAGATAACCTGTCGAAGCAATTCACATATTACATTTTACATTTGTAAATATTCTGTCATTGTGTCGTGTCACAAGCGTATCATCCTCTTGAGATCAAATGAGAAAAGTGACCGATATTAGCTGCAGACGGCGCATTGGATGCATGTTGAATTTTCCTGGCATTGCACGGTTCAAGTTCGAAGAGCCGACCATTTTCCCTTGTGGATTCCAGGGTGGTCACTTGCCAGCTTTTAGCGACCGTTGTATAGCAAGCGTGTTGCAAACTATGGGGCTTTGACCTGACCTGTCCTGTCAATCAGACACGTTGGAGGTCCAGCAAGGTGTCGATTGGTCCATGCTAACTTTAGCGTCTGATGCTTAATGCGCGGCTCTATCTAACAGGTACAGCCAAGGAGACCCGGGGGTCTGTCCATCCGCCTCTGAACATTCCAAAATAAACTGGATGCAAGAGGAAATTTCGAGTTTTTTGGGGCCCCCGAAAGTCTCTGTTAAATGACACTGGCCCCATTAAAAATCCTGGCTTCTCCCCTTGTCTCAAGCGTGGTCAATGCACGGCTCGGCTGCAGCTACCGATGCCCCCGACTTCTCGGACACTCCTGACCTTTGATCTGCCCTGGAGCGCTACTAGTTCCCGAGAGGATAAAAGTCGTATTCCGCTTGTTTTATCGGCTGGCACGCAACAAGGTGTTTTTGTCCGTCGTCTCTATCCCAATTATGGTCGTAATCGTGAGTGAGTGGTGGCACCCTCAAATAGAAGTGTCGGCGGAATCTGCTCGCTCGGTGATGGCTATGCGTCATGAAGGTGACGAGCGTCAAGGCAGATGATTTTGCGGCGAGACATTTTCGCACCGTCTACCGCCCTCGCCTGCGCGGCGTGACGACGCTGCTTCAGACTGCGACGTTTCAGTCGTGTCCCGGTAGGTGGCAGCACAGTTGTCTGTCTCGGAGCAATCTGGGCAGCGAGCGTTGGCTGAGCTGCGGTTGGGCCGACACAGCGACATGGCCCACGTAGCCGGGGGTAAAGATGTATGTGCACAAATGAAGGGGACAAGCATGCAAAAGAGCGGTGCCCACATTCGACAACGTACCGGCTATGACGATCCGTCAAGGGTAAGGTTGTCAGGCAATCCTTCAATGGTAGTCTCACACTTCTGTTTGGCACCTTTCCGAAGGTAAACGAGCGTGCAGCGCAGTTACATTACTTGTCGGCAGGATAGTGAGAACATTATCGGATTAGAAGGCAATTTTCCTCTCGCAACGTGTCAGGGTTTTAAGAATACTTAGCATATTGCCTTAAGCAGACCCGACAAATGTTCGGTGTTCAACTGTGATGTTTTTTTTTCGAAATCAGATTTTGTATTGCCCAAGTCCAGGCTTGTGGATCGGCCTCCGATGGTGTAAATGACCTGCCGCTACCAGGTGTACTCTGTACCACATTCAGAGTATAACTGACACGCCCAGTAACTAAGCATTTGAGTCATTTCGCATGAAGACGAACGCACACAGCGAGCTTTGAAGCGCCAAGCAATCACCGTAGCTGCAATAATACATTTTCAGGAGCTTTGGCCGTGTGGCCGACAGAATTAAACAAGCAAGGTTATGTGATGTATTTCCTTCAGAAATGCAGGGGTAAAAATGCTCCTACCTACGTGCCAACGAGTTCCAAGCTCAGCATCTTCTGGAATGCTGGTAGTAGGCACGGCAATTCTCATCCTACTTAAATCATCGATCGTTACGGGATCCACTGGAGCAGCGTGGACAGCTCGGTGGGGCAAAGTCTCCTCCCTCCTTCCACACTGTCAGACTCAAGGATTTCGAGCAGCTTCCCCATGCTTCATGTTCACTAACAAGCAAAACAGCCAAGACACACGCTGCTGTCTCTCTTGTGATGATAGTTCGAGCGATTGGAACTGTTTGATGTACGTGCATGTCTTGAATGCGTCGGAACAGATGGCGCACAAAAGCCTCTCCGGAACCGTTTTAGAATGCATTACAATCTTGCATGTAATTGAAACCAGCGCTGAGCCACATCTGCATTTGATTCAGCACCGCTGGGATGGCGGATCCCATGCAGTGGACTGACGTCGAGCCCTGTCGGTGGAGATGACAGTAGTTTCCACAGCTGATGGCGCTTTGGTGCAGGTAGGTACATGCCATTTAACTCGGAAAGTACGGTGCTATATCTCGACGGCGGTCGGCGGCAGTCCCGGGCAAACTCAAACTTTCTGAGAGGTTATCAGAGGCCGGTATGGAGTCATCAGTGACGAGCTGCACTGATCTGCGCTGCAAATGCATCTCCATCGTGCAGCTTCGCTGTCGTTCTCGCTTGGAAAGTGGCACCGCTCGCCGAAGAGCGAGCGCGTGCATATTCAGTTAGCTATGTTGGAGAAGAGGACAGCAAGCGCAATAGGTATGAAAAGCAAAGGACGAACAAGATACCAATAGTTTTTTTTCTCTTCAAATCGAAGCCTATCAAATTGAGGATATTGCACGATGACCATGACACTCAAATATTTTGCATTAGAATATATCCGGAACAAAAAATATTCCGTCTATTCTAAGTTGGATCAAGTTTAAACTTTCCCATTTGTGCCGATCAAAAGCTATCAAAACGCGTTCTTGCAGATAACATTTCATGATACATATATAATAGGATAAGTAACAAACAAAAAATGTTCCAGCCAGAAGTAAACGGATGGTGAGGAAATTAACGGATGTTGAGCAAGTGACCATCAGCCCTCCAAAAATCCTGCTCCCCCTGTAAAAACATCAAACGACGGACAACAGCCCCGCCCCTCCTGCGATTGGCATCAAACGACGGACAACAATCCTTCTCTTCCTGTGATGGGCATCAAACGACGGACAACAGCCATGCTCCTCCTGTGATTGGCATCAAACAACGGACAACAATCCTTCTCTTTCTGTGATGGGCATCAAACGACGGACAACAGCCATGCCCCTCCTGCGATTGGCATCAAACGACGGACAACAATCCTTCTCTTTCTGTGATGGGCATCAAACGACGGACAACAGCCATGCCCCTCCTGCGATTGGCATCAAACGACGGACAACAATCCTTCTCTTCCTGTGATGGGCATCAAACAACGGATAACAGCCATGCCCCTCATGTGATGAGCATCAAACGACGGACAACAGCCATGCCCCTCCTGCGATTGGCATCAAACGACGGACAACAATCCTTCTCTTTCTGTGATGGGCATCAAACGACAGATAACAGCCATGCTCCTCCTGTGATGGGCATCAAACGTCGGACAACAGCCATTCCCTTACTGTGATGGGAATAAAATGATGGAAAGCAATCCTGCTCTTCCTGTGATGGGCACCAGACGACGCATTGAGCATTCTTACAACGTCATGTGACAAATATAACCAGAGTTGCATTGTGACGTCACACGGCACCAGTGACGTCATGTGACCTTTCTCGGAACCCGACGAAGTGCAATTGTTCAATCGCTCTGCCTTGAATATCGCGGCCACAGCCATGCGACGTTAACAACCTGACACAAACCGATTAGGCCATCTCGTTTCCCCGTATATTTTTCAGAATTCGACACAGTGAATGGAAATGATGAGAGACGTTCTTCGAAACCATTCGGTGTGACCTTTCAAACTCAGCTCCCGTCTATTTTGAGTCATCCTGAAGTTATGCCTTTTGCAGCTGGCCTGGAGAGCCTGTGACAGCTGGGGAGGAACCACGGACCTGGCTGTTAGCTGTTGGCAGCTGGGGCGGAACCACGGACCTGACTGTTAGCTGTTGACAGCTGGGACGGAACCGTGAACCTGACTGTTAGTTGTTGACAGCTATGGCTAACAGCCATGGACCTGGCTGTTATATGTTGACAGCTGGGCGGAACCACGGACCTGGCTGTTAGCTGTTGACGGCTGGGGCGGAACCGCGGACCGGAGATGTTGGTTGCTGGGAGTGGGGAGGGACTGGGACTGAGCACAGTCGAGGCCGTCAACTGTTGGCGGCTGGAACGAACCACAGAGAGGGCCGTCAACTTATGACAGCCGAATCGAACCACGGCCCGGGGCTATCAAATGCTGACAGCCGGAACAGACCATTGACAGGACAGTCAAATGTTAACCGCTGAAACGGACCATGGACAAGAGCTGTCAGCTGCTGATTGGAACGGATCAGAGTACGGGTTGTTAATTGTGGGGTCTGTGAATGACCACGAGTAGGGGCTCGTGTCAAACATTGGCGGTTGCTCTAGCACAGGTGTTATTCCACCTCGGAAACATCTCCAAATACATCTCCAAATACATCTGCAGATACACCTGTAATTTTTCAACATGTCTTTCGGATGTATATGCAAATCGTCGGTTATTCTTCATCCTGCCCCTCGGATATGATGATGATGAATTGAAGTTTAGGGGCGCGTCGACTGCCAGGGTCATTTTGCGCCCATGTCCCTCGGATACATCTGTCATTCTTCACTCGGTCCCTCGGATGCATCTGCAAACACATCTGTACATACATCTGTCATACTTCACCCTGTCCCTCAGATACATTTGTCATTCTTCACCCTTTCCCTCTGGTACATCTGCAGATACATCTGTTATTATACATCCTATCTCTCGGACACATCTGTCACTCTTCATCCTGTCCTTCGGATACATCCGCAGATCATCTGCAGATGCATCTGCCATTCTTCATCCTGGCCCTCCGATGCATCTACAGATCAAGTCGTGACAGACATGTCTGTTGTTTCACTTTTCTTTCGCCACCGTACTTCCCAGTTGTCGAGTGCAGCCGCGATCGAGTGGTCGAAGTTCTGGATTGCCCACCTTCCGAGTAGCATCTTGATAGTGCGTCAACATTCCACGAGACCGGCTGTGAACTCGTGACCAAATGACCAAAAATGCGCCCCTCACACATCAACGGTGAGGTCGTCGATCACAGACATGCGGCATGACGAGCAGCTTCCCATCCAGTCTGACACCTGTCCGATCCCACACTGCGCCAGGTCCTTCGAGGATACTGGAAGTAAACCTGGCACTGAGCCTCTGGCACACGCCATACCTTCCGGACCACAAATGTACTTCGTACGCTCGCCGCCAGGTGTGAGGCGACGTGTCCACCAGCGTCGGCCGGCGGCCTTCTCCCGGTCCCGCTCCTGGTCCGTACCGACGCAGGACTGGTCCATGTCCTGGTCTCTGCCGATTCTGGTGGTGTTCTCCCGGTCCCGGTCCTGGTCCGTACCGACGCAGGACTGGTCCATGTCCTGGTCTCTGCCGATTCTGGTGGTGTTCTCCCGGTCCCGGTCCTGGTCCGTACCGACGCAGGACTGGTCCATGTCCTGGTCTCTGCCGATTCTGGTGGTGTTCTCCCGGTCCCGGTCCTGGTCTGTGTCGACGCTGGCGGCGTTCTCCCGGTCCCGGTCCTGGTCCGTACCGACGCAGTCGGTCCGTCTGGTCCGGTCGTCGGCCTGTCCTCCGTCTGGTGGTTTCTCCCGGTCCCGGTCCTGGTCTGTGTCGACGCTGGCGGCGTTCTCCCGGTCCCGGTCCTGGTCCGTCCGGTCCTGGTCTCTGCCGATTCTGGCGGTGTTCTCCCGGTCCCGGTCCTGGTCTGTGCCGACGCCAGCAGCGTTCTCCCGGTCCCGGTCCTGGTCCGTGCCGACGCTAGCAGCGTTCTCCCGGTCCCGGTCCTGGTCTGTGCCGACGCTGGCGGCGTTCTCATGGCCCCGGTCCTGGTCCGTGTCGACGCTGGCGGCGTTCTCCTGGTCCCGGTCCTGGTCCCTGCCGACGCTAGCAGCGTTCTCCTGGTCCCGGTCCTGGTCCGCGCCGACGCTAGCAGCGTTCTCCCGGTCCCGGTCCTGGTCTGTGTCGACGCTGGCGGCGTTCTCCCGGTCCCGGTCCTGGTCTGTGTCGACACTGGCGGCGTTCTCCCGGTCCCGGTCCTGGTCTGTGTCGACGCTGGCGGCGTTCTCCCGGTCCCGGTCCTGGTCCGTGCCGACGCTAGCGGCGTTCTCCCGGTCCCGGTCCTGGTCTGTGCCGACGCTGGCGGCGTTCTCCTGGTCCCGGTCCTGGTCTGTGTCGACGCTAGCAGCGTTCTCCCGGTCCCGGTCCTGGTCCGTGCCGACGCTAGCGGCGTTCTCCCGGTCCCGGTCCTGGTCTGTGCCGACGCTGGCGGGGTTCTCCTGGTCCCGGTCCCGGTCCTGGTCCGTGCCGACGCTGGCGGCGTTCTCCTGGTCCCGGTCCTGGTCCGTGCCGACGCTGGCGGCGTTCTCCTGGTCCCGGTCCTGGTCCGTGCCGACGCTAGCAGCGTTCTCCCGGTCCCGGTCCTGGGCCGTGCCGACGCTGGCGGCGTTCTCCCGGTCCCGGTCCTGGTCCGTGCCGACGCTGGCGGCGTTCTCCTGGTCCCGGTCCTGGTCCTGGTCTGTGCCGACGCTGGCGGCGTTCTCCCGGTCCCGGTCCTGGTCTGTGCCGACGCTGGCGGCGTTCTCCTGGTCCCGGTCCTGGTCTGTGCCGACGCTGGCGGCGTTCTCCTGGTCCCGGTCCTGGTCCGTGCCGACGCTAGCGGCGTTCTCCTGGTCCCGGTCCTGGTCTGTGCCGACGCTGGCGGCGTTCTCCTGGTCCCGGTCCTGGTCCGTGCCGACGCTGGCGGCGCGCCGCCGCCGGAGCTCACACCGGTCGCCCGATGCCTCGCCAGAATAAACAGAGCATGTTTACCGTGCTTGTGAGCTGGTGAAGTAGGCAAGATGGTGGTCGGGGTGGCCTTATCAGCTGGTATATGACGGGCCAAATGCGTCGCAACAGCAATGAATGGGGCAGCGTTCGAGAACGGTGTGCCGCGAGTGTCCAGTTCCGCTTCTAGGTGTGCGCCATGCGGTGGAGAGCAGGCACTGTTGTACTGGAGCACGCACATCACCACGTATGGTCATCAGCGCGACAGGCAGACTCCATGTTGGATGGGATGTCTCGTAAATATTTAAAGCTCTTTGGCTTTGCCTGTCGAATGAGCGTTGATCGAATGAGGGCATCCAGAGAGGGGCATTTCAGCGCTGAGATGTGGCGGGATGCCATTTCCCAGGGGAAATTTGAAGATCTTGAGGAAGGGAGGACGCCAAGCAGAGCGGAAGCCATTGCGGGGTGCAATGTGTTTGCATGCCGTGTTGGTGAGGAGTCAGGGGCGGATAATACAGGAGGGTTGCGCTGGGGAGTTTACCCCCCACCCCCACCCCACCATGGCAGGTGGAACCACTCCGGCTGGCAAAAGGCACCACGCCGAGAAGGCTCGAATGCACTCCCCTCCCCCCTCGTTGAAGGGATTTGTCAGCCAGAGGCACCTTCTCTTCTCTATTCTTCTCCAGGATTTGTCAGCCAGAGGAGGGCTATCTATTCTTGGAGAAGAATAGATAGCCCCTTGGAAGGAAGAGGTACCCCATCAGCGTGCTCGAGTGAATCCCCTCCCCCTCCGCTCAATAGACTTTCAGGAGCGCCCCTCCAAAAAGACAATCTCCAAACGAGTGCCTCCCCCATGACAATTCCTGGATCGGCCTATGTGAGGAGAAGAAGCATTCTTATCAGCGAAGATACCAAGCTCACCACCAGCTAACTTTCATTTCAGGGAGGATAAACAAAAGGGGTGGTGTGCACTCATTCTTTGATATTAAGGATCTAATTAAGGATCTAATTCGTCTTTCGATTCGGGATTAAGCACACCCCGGTGATCATATCGGCCATCTTCATCTACCGCCCTTGGTTGAGCTCTCAGATCACGCAGGGGTCAATGTCGGGGTTCTCTCAGATCACGCAGGGGTCAATGTCGGGGTTCTCTCAGATCACGCAGGGGTCAATGTCGGGGTTCTCTCAGATCACGCAGGAGTTAATGTCTGGGTTCTCTCAGATCACGCAGGAGTCAATGTCGGGGTTCTCTCAGATCACGCAGGAGTCTATGTCGGGGTTCTATCAGATCACGCAGGGGTCAATGTCGGGGTTCTCTCAGATCACGCAGGAGTCAATGTCGGGGATCTCTCAGATCACGCAGGGGTCAATGTCGGGGTTCTCTCAGATCACGCAGGGGTCAATGTCGGGGTTCTCTCCAGATCACGCAGGAGTCAATGTCGGAGATCTCTCAGATCACGCAGGAGTCAATGTCGGGGTCTCTCGATCACGCAGGAGTAATGTCTGGGTTCTCTCAGATCACGCAGGAGTTAATGTCTGGGTTCTCTCAGATCACGCAGGAGTCAATGTCTGGGTTCTCTCCAGATCACGCAGGAGTTAATGTCGGGGTTCTCTCAGATCACGCAGGGGTCAATGTCGGGGTTCTCTCAGATCACGCAGGAGTCAATGTCCGGGTTCTCTCCAGATCACGCAGGAGTCAATGTCGGGGTTCTCTCAGATCACGCAGGAGTTAATGTCGGGTTCTCTCAGATCACGCAGGAGTCTATGTCGGGGTTCTATCAGATCACGCAGGGGTCAATGTCTGGGTTCTCTCAGATCACGCAGGAGTCTATGTCGGGGTTCTCTCAGATCACGCAGGGGTCTATGTCGGGGTTCTATCAGATCACGCAGGAGTCAATGTCTGGGTCTCTCCAGATCACGCAGGAGTCTATGTCGGGGTTCTCTCAGATCACGCAGGAGTCAATGTCGGGGTTCTCTCAGATCACGCAGGGGTCAATGTCGGGGTTCTATCAGATCACGCAGGAGTCAATGTCGGGGATCTCTCAGATCACGCAGGAGTCAATGTCGGGGATCTCTCAGATCACGCAGGGGTCAATGTCGGGGTTCTCTCAGATCACGCAGGAGTCAATGTCGGGGTTCTCTCAGATCACGCAGGGGTCAATGTCGGGGATCTCTCAGATCACGCAGGAGTCAATGTCGGAGATCTCTCAGGCACACAGCGACCTCGGTGGTATTCAGGCACTACTCGTCAAGCTCAGATGGTTGTGTGATTTAATCTGAATGTTTTCAAGCTAGACTTCGATTAACACCACGTCACATGAAAAGACTAAGTGCTGCGATCATGTCAAGGTGAATATCTAAGAGATGACAAATTAACTGTTGAAGGTTGCGATTTTCGCAACAAATTGTGCTTAGGGAGAGGTCACATACAGGTGATGTCCCAGGTGACATGGGATTCCAGCTAATGCTTTTAAAGCTCATATAAGTTCAAAAGTTTGACCACATTCATTTGTAGTTATCCTTGATCTGGTATGATCTCACACAATATATGTAGCACTGGATTCATTGGAATATATATATATATAACAACGGTCCACTGGGTTTAGCAGCGCCGATCTGTCAATATCCATGAAAACCCGGACCCAGTCGCTCTGTCCTATTTAGACATTTAGACGGAGTGAGTGACTCTTCAGCATCTTCAACAGCTCAGCTTTGAACGGCTCTTCTAGCCGGGTTGAGATATTACGACCGCTTGTACGCCTAATGAATTTCTGACAAGATGTCCTTCAACATGCCAGCAGACACAACTGCTGAATAGAAACACGTTCCCTGAACCCGAATAATTCAGGCTCCATTGAAGATTAGTGGTACTTCTCCTTCGTAGTCACGACTGTAGGTCTCATTACAGGTTATAGACATGCAACGTGAAGTCCGGGACGGGAGGCTTCCGAGCATTAGGCGTCTGTTCTTGTTTCGCACGCCATGACTCCTCACCTACAGCGATGCCGATGCCCGGAAATGTACAAATGCGCTGGACTATGGTTGTTAATCACGCCACCGGAACACTAAAACCGTCAACATCGTGGGCTTCAGTGGATGCTTTATTCCGCAGGGAATTATTCAGGTCGACTTAGCCGGCAATTCGTGACATATTATAGCAGCAAGTCCCAATCCGACAGTCTACTCGCAAAGAGGATGAAGCACGACTTCATTCTTCTTGGTAGTTTTGAGAAATTGAGTTACATAGGAGCAGTAAGCAACGACGTCGTGGTCTTATGATACCTTGGATGGCGAGGGCACCAACTGCGCTGAGGCCGTGGGCAGGCTTTCAAAGGTGGGCAAGATATTCATTGCCTACTCATGCGTGGAAACAGCTCATGTTTAACAGTCATTGCTGCACTGAACAACACTTCCGCCAAATACGTCCGAAATGAATCCATACGCTCACGGAGTTAATTTTATATTCTTTCAGCCTTCCACAATATGTATTCCTTAAAGTAGCATATATATATATATGTGTGTGTGTTGTATATATATATATATATATATATATATATATATATATATATATATATATATATATATATATATATATATATATATATATATATGAAAAACCTTACTGCACCTTGTTCCTTGACTGAATTTAGCTCTACTTCAAAACCAACTAGATTGCCAGATTTCTTTCAGACGTAATGCACAGTGTCAACGGGGGTAACAAGTTTAGAATGTAACCTGTTGAACACTAGTCGTTAGCATGGATGCAATTAAAACAATGACAGAAAATACACAAAAGCATTCGCATGCCTTTCTCGGGAATATGTGCTAGTAAAATGTTTATCAAAGCATGCAAATATTGCTTATTTTACTTAATGAAAATTGGTACCTATAAATTAAGTAAGGAGACTAGTAGCATTATAGGAGATGTTGCCGCCTGGTCCAGCGCAAGTGCTGCCATCTGCAGTGACGGAGGTACCCGCAGTAATGACCATTTCTTGCGATTTCCACCTCCGAGTATTTGCGCATTTGCACGTTTTTCCATTCCAGCATTTCTTTGTTTTTGGTTATTCACTTCGCTTGCCTAGTTCTCATCACGGTTACTCTTGTTGGTTTCGATTGTGGTTCCTCCGTGATAGTATATTTTCTGAGTCATGCAACGCTCCAATCTGAGGGCTAATCTATGGGCGTGATTCGCTGACTTTCCGATTGCGGCTCTGGTGCGATGAGGATCGTCGCGGCAATTCCGGAATAGCACGGAACGCTAAAGTGAAACAAAACTTTGAAACACAAGAAGATCTACAAACACTAACGTCAGACGTAAGAACGAACACAGGGGGGGGGGGGGGCTGGGTGCATGCACTCTCCTCCCCTTCCCAGCTGGAAAAAGGCGCTCCTTCGGGAAGGCTCGAGTGCACACACACACCCCGCTCCACCTTCCTTCCGCAAACGTACGCTACAGTCAGAGGCACTCCTTCGAGAGGAATAGGCGCCCCCTTGGGAGAGATGGGGGCTGGGTGCATGCACTCTCCTCCCCTTCCCAGCTGGAAAAAGGCGCTCCTTCGGGAAGGCTCGAGTGCACACACACACACCCCGCTCCACCTTCCTTCCGCCAACGTACGCTACAGTCAGAGGCACTCCTTCGAGAGGAATAGGCGCCCCTTGGGAGAGAAAAGCGCACTTGTGAGAGGAAAAGGCGCACCCTCAGAGTGCTCGGGTGCATCCCACCCCCGCTCAAGGGATTTTCAGCCGAGGGCACCTCTCCAGGTCCTTTCGCAGTGGTGCGCCTCCGAACAAATCGTGCTCCACGAGACAAGTACCGCACATGACAATGCCTGGATCCGCCCCTGGTGAAACGGTGGTAAAACCTATATAATAACCCCGACTATTATCCAAAACGGGCCGCATTCGGGGCTACAGCAACCAGAAACTTGTACCTATTTTTGCAAATAAAAATGAATTAGCCAGGTAGAATGAGGGATGATGGTGTGAAATAAGCGGAGATGGGGGCGTTCGGAAGGTAGGACCCATGCTATGCCTGAGCAGCATCGTTCCTCAAACGTATGAGAAGTTACACCGCTGGACGTCATCAGGATTTGTTAACAGGTGGTGGAGATGTCGACTCCGGAACATCACCATGAAATTGCGACCGGGCAAGTGATGAGGTGTGATCGAAGGAAAGTCTTGATGGTCTGGGAAAATCACAGGCAAGTTTCTTACCAATGTGAGGGGCCAATTTGGGGAGTGTCGCCGGAGACTTGTATCTAGATTGGCGGCATGTCCGACTCAGAGCAGTTCCCAGGATTTCAGGACAAAGCTTTTGTCACAAAGGAAGAAGTCGCCTAGTCGCCTAGAACATAAAGGGTAGAACATAAATTTTTAATGTGGCTTGCCCAACACTGTAGTGCCACACCTCGACCGGAATCTTTACAATATCAGGACCTTCTTCGCTTTTATAACATGACATCTGTGTCCACTCGTCGCATACAATCCGACATCATGTTCTTACGAAATGTTTTATGTGGGAGGATAGACTCATCAATGTTATTGCAAAACTTTGGATTAAGTGTCCCAGTCAGGAGAAATAGGCAACCTGTTTTATTCCATGTACCGTATGCACGTGTAGAAACCATTAGGTGCGGCTTGTTTCACAGATTATTGAGAGTAGCGAACGCATTTTAGCGATGACACCGAGTGCGGACATCTTCACAGACTCGCTGAATACATTTAAGACACAGGTGGTGAGATACTGTGCTGCGTCACACGCTCACATCTGAGACGCGGAGCCATCGGACATCGACGAGTTCTGACAGCCGTTTGCCTGTTTGAACTGAAAACTATTCACCTGTTCTGTGTACGTTTTTAACTACTGACTTCTCCTGTAAAGGGCACAATATGCTGTTGGAGATTGTGGACAATAAACAAAAAGTGGCAATGCATGCTGTCATCATGTGTCATCAGTGGTGATCATCCATCGAGACTGCCTGACAGTCGAGGTATTGAGCATAGGTAATTTTGATCCAACAGCAGACACCTTCGGGCTATCTGTGACACACCATCTAGTTATCTGTGACACGCCCTCTGGCTGCCTGTGATACGCCCTCTGGTTAACGTGACACGCCCCCTGGCTGCCTGTGATACGCCCTGTGGTTATATGCGACACGCCCTCTGGCTATATGTGACACGCCCTCTGACTGTCTGTGAGACGCCATCTGGTTATCTGTGACACGCCCTCTGTCTGCCAGTAACACGCCATCTGGCTACCTGCGACTCGCCATCTGGCTACCTGTGACACGCCCCCTGGCTACCCGTGACACGCCGCGGGCACTCTGGTGGTGGGAGCCGTTGACCGGCCACCGGACGACGCTATTGCTGGCTTCTTGAACTCTGTCTGAGAGGAGATTTGGAAGTCATGCCAACCGGAAAGCCACCGCTCCTGCTTGGGAATACAGACTTGGATGAGCTAAGCCCCGACTCTCCGCATGTCCGAATAGGTGTCTGCATGGCTGATCTGAACGTGTTCCGGCCGGTCGGCGGCTCCAGCCACCCGTCGCCTAGACAAGCCAAAACGATACTGGACCGCATCACCACCAACCAGTTGAGCCTGTCCTCGTCCGTCCGTGTTCCGCCTGACACTCTGAGCGACCACCAGCCTGTCACGCGAGGCGTGATGCCGCCGAGACATCCCAGCTCACCACCACCTCATCACCTGCCATGTCATCATGTCAGTGGCCACACCAGCCCCGTCACGCGAGGCGTGATGCCGCCGAGACATCCCAGCTCACCACCACCTCATCACCTGCCATGTCATCATGTCAGTGGCCACACCAGCCTGTCACGCGAGGCGTGATGCCGCCGAGACATCCCAGCTCATCACCACCTCATCACCTGCCATGTCATCATGTCAGTGGCCACACAAGCCCCGTCACGCGAGGCGTGATGCCGCCGAGACATCCCATCTCATCACCACCTCATCACCTGCGATCTCATCATGTCAGGGGCCACACCAGCGCTGGGACAGAACAGACTGGAACGGTGTCTTGTCTTGTGCTTCTGCGGGCCGACCGGCGGCCGGTGCGCGAGGCGGTGGAGGTCGACGGCAAGCTTCACGAGCTCGTGTTCGTCTGTAATGACGTCATTGATCGCAGCCGTCCAACGGCAGGGAGAGCGCTACCAGCCGCAGCGGCTGTGCGTGGCTACGGCAGATCAACAGAAACGTTTGCGCAGCCAGGCAGCGGATGCATGCCCCTCATTCAGAATTTGTGGGACAAATCGATCAAAAACATTTGGAAAACAATCCGCTTTGTTCCTAGTTCTAAAGAAGCCAACATTGAAGGCCATGCTCTTATTGAGCATTCACGGCAAGGAGAATGTTGATGACCTTTAATTGCATCATTTCTGTTAAATTCAAACATTTCCCTGATGTATCCCTTCTCCTGCGATTGGGACAAGGTTAAGGAAATACGAGGGCCATCGAACGTGTGAGGTCATGCCATGCCGCCTTGTGAAAAAGACAAAATAATTCAGGTCCATATTCATCTAAAAACATAAACCGAAGACGTGTGAGGTCGGAAACCAAGAAGTATTTTGAATATGCTAATTATTGTCTTCTTGGATCGGTGCGATCACCCTGTAACCCCATGCCATTTCTGCAAGGTCACACGATTAAAGATGTTCCCCATTTTCTCGATGTCCATTCAATTAATTGATGATTATAATATATTTTTCAGACGCCGACATCATTCTGTGCAGAACGAGAAGACGGGAAATATGACCCTATTTTGATCGTGGGCTGTGTGTTCATGTGATAGAAATTAGATGGTGCACAATATTTGCAAAGTAACCACATCGTATGGCCGGGGACTTCTTTTGATCCCTCTATATATCACCGAATCTATGAAACATTGAGCTAATTATGACATTTTTCAGGTCACAAGAGGTTCCAAAAATATCAAGCAAAACAAACGCATCCAATTTTATGCTAGGGGCAATGAGCACTTTCATTCGGCACCAGATACGACGGCGTGTCTGATAGGCTTCCAATTGGGAATATCTTAGGCAAGGAACATCCAAACATCTGAGACCTATAAGATCATGGCCTCATGAGCATAATATTCGCTTAAATAAAGCGCATTTTTTAGTTTAGATTTTCATAAACAGTTACACTAGCATTTTGAGATGGAATAATACAAAGTAAAGGGGGAAATTGTTCACATTACGATCTTGCAAAAGTATCACCGGTTTAAAGGTTCACGAGTCCAACACTGACCTAAATAATAAAAAACTGACCCAAAAAAAGTTAAAATATGTCACTTTCTGCCATGTTCAGAAACTCTGAACCTTCGAACCAGGTTCAGAGGTTCTGAATAATCCACTTCTGCGTTAGCATATTAACCATATCCGATGTCTTGCTTTTCTTTTGTTTCGGATTGGTCAGGTATATTTTCTGCTCTTCGCAAAGTTGCATGACATATCGTGAATAGCTTCATGACTCGTAACTCCTTAGTCCTTACCCTTGGCCGGATTGACCTAAGACTTGCAGAAGTGGATTCTGGGCCCCGGACTCTATGGCGTGATTTCCATGAAAATATATGATGCCATGGTGTTGCCACCTTGGTGATTTATTATGGAACGTCCCAGGTCGGTACTTGATGTGAGCACGTGCTTTGCTGACATATCCTGGGTACGCCTCTGTCCAAATACAGACACAAACTCCTTGTGACCGAGGAGCGCCTTAGTCACGGGCAAACTTCTGTCCATCGGCGGACAGAAGCGGATATCGATGTGCAACACTCCCTCCCCTCACCTCCATTGTGGTGGCATCGCCCACGCCGTCGGCACTATAACTCCAACCTAGTGGCGCGGCTGGCCGGATCGTCGTGCCTCGTTTGAACGCGATGTGACACGCCGCCTCCCAGCGGTGGGCGTTCTGTCTCGAGATGCTTCTCCTGCCGGTCTGGCAACTCGAGCCCGTGACGTCACGCCACTGACGAATGGGTCGTGGCGCGTGAAAAATGCACGTGGAGCTTTCAACCTGGGTGGCACTTCGCAGACGACGTGGTCTCCACGTCGTCCAGCTGAAGTCTGAAGTGTCAGATGGAGGAGTCCTATTGGAAAGCCTGTCCGGTGATCCGGAAAAGATTCGAGCTGATGTGCAGGCGTACGATACGTGACAACCCGACTATGGGAGAATGAGGTCAACCTGACCACGATACCCGAGCAGGGTCGTAGGGGCGAGGGGAAAATTGGGAGTGGGGACAATTTGCAAGGAGCGTCATTTCCATGGAGCGGCGCTATTGACTGAGAAAGGGTTAAGGAGAGGGGTGCACTTGGTGCCCGTGGATAGGCGCCTTTTTCACTTAGATGGGAGGCTTCGACGAACAATTCCAAAGAAGTTCATTAATATCCTGTAGGGGCGCCTCCTTAGTCAAAGGGAGCGCCGTCAAAAGGTGCGCGGGATGACTAGTGCCCCCCTCTTACGCTCATGTGTCCGAACCGCAGGAAACATAGCCAATGGAGCATTTTTATCAATGTTGTGGTGACTTCAAGTAATTAAAAATCTTGCACCCAGCAAGCTGTGCAAGATGGCGCCATCGACCGGTTTCTATGTTCATGCATGTAGGTATTTTTATGTGAATAGGTCACAATTTTAACAATTTGGGTCACAACCGCCTAAACATGCTTGTTTCACGGTGATTCACGGCGCATTGTATATACATTCACGACTACATTCGTGTCGCGCACACTGTTTCACCGGTGGGCCGACGGATTGGGAAATGTCTCGAACGGTGCGAGTGTCGAACCCGGGACCTTGGGTACCCAGAGCTCAACACCTTAATCACTCGGCCACCTCCTCTCCCTGCCTTGATATGCATCTATATGCAGGATGTCAAAGATTCATTGGAAAGGGTGTCGATCCAGTACTCGGCAAGGGGTAAGACATGCTTGCAAGGGCCCGTAGACTACCGTGTGGGCTCACAGAAGTTCGTAAGGTCACATGGGCGTTTGTAAGGGCCTGCAAACGTTCGCAAGTGCGCACGCACGTTCGTAAGAGCCCACATATACTCTCAAATGCCTGCAGATGTTCACAATGGCCCTCGGGCTCTCGCAAGGGCCTGCAGGCTCTTGTAAGTGCCTGTGAACGTTCACATTGGCCTGTATATGTTCGTAGAGGTCCGTACACGCTCGTAAGGCACCGATAACCCTTGTGAAGGCTAATGGACGCCCGTAAGGAACAGCAGACGTTCGTAAGGGGCAGTCGATATTCGTAAGGGGCAATAGACGTTCGTAAGGGCAGTATACGTTCATAATGTGCAGTGGACATTTGTAAAGGCCATAAGGGCCCATAATTGTTCGCAAGGGCTTGTAGACGTTGCTAGGAGCCCGACAACAGCCTCGGCGGCCATACAAGTGTTCTTGGGCGCCTCGAAGAACCAAATAAAGGAACGACCGCCCGCCGCCCCTTGGCTACGCCTCTGATGCAAGTACAGACCCATCATCAAATGTATATGAAAAATATCCGTGCATCCCAAACTTTTGCTCAACCAAATAATCCCACATCAAGCATAGACAATATAGCGATGGAACCAGTAATCAGGCAAATGAAATGCAGACAAAAACAAATTAAGAGCAAAAAGTAACGTTCTTACCAAAAAAGCTTGGCATTCCCAACTACAGATTGCAATATATTTGAACAGTAGTATGTTTTTGTTATTTAAACCGTGACGTTCGAACCGATTTCCCTGGATAGACATACCCTTTCATTAATGCCTTACCTTGTACACGCTGTGCAGGGAAGTTGTGCTCAAGTTGTGAGTCCCAGAACTTAATCTGGCTCGAGTGAGAGTCTAGGGAAACCTCGTCCTGTTCGCGAATGCTTGGCTCGAAATAATTGCTGCCAACTGACCTTTATTAATTGCACTTTTGAATGGCAAAGGGTGGCAGCCGGGCGCTTGCCCGACTGGCCACGTAAATTCAGTGACAGCTCAGAGCAGCTTAACAGTCCACCCTCGTCGACAACTTCTCAGCGATTCCTGATCGCTGGTGGCCTCCACACATCCACACATCACTGGCCGACGGTCGTACCACATGACCCGCCACACCCGGCGGAGGTCACGGTGGACAGTCGGCCGGTCATCGGCAGATAGCCGCGGGCGCTGTAGCACGGCACGCAGTACCAGCTGTTGCGATGTAGCGGGACAGCGGCTAGCAAATTTGAACACACACAACCATGTCTTAGCTACCTAATGTGACACTAAAGATACTGCTAGAAGCTAACTTACTTCATCATAGCTCGATCATTGCCCGGGTCAACTTGCTCTGTGTTATAAGCACGTGCAAACTTGAGTGCAGATAGCGGTGTCAGAGATAGGCTTCTTGAGACGCGAGCGAATTTCCGTCGGATTTTCGTCGACCAGGAGCTGCGTCTTTTTTTCTGAACACCCACAGTCTGTTTGAACGCAACACACTATGCTACGTTCAAACAGCAATATGGAACACTGTAATATGGACACTATTGCAGGAGTGGTGCTTCATTCCTATTGGGTGTCCACGCCAGCTGTTGGGCTCATAACTCCATCGAACATGTTGTTCAGCGGGGTGATTGGCGTTCTGGAGAAGCTTCGCCTAAGAGCTTACCATGTGCATGTTTGCATATTTTTACCTTGAGTGTTGTATTATTGACATTTATTCGGACTCGAAGTTTCACGTTAGTCCATAATAGTTATGTTTATCTTCGCACGTGGCCATGCAACTATCATTGCGTTAAAGCGTAGACTTCAGGTCGAAATAAAGGTGGATAATATGACTATTCATAATGCACAGATGTATACATATATCTCCAGACTCCCTCTGAAAATTTGTCTGCCGAAGACGCACTTTCCAGAGGAATAGTTACCCTTTTGAGATGGACGGAGTCTCCTGAAATTAATAGACAGTATGCACCAGTACCACCCACCATGCACCAGCACCACCCACCATAACAATAGCCCCAATGTCGGGCAATAAAAACCGATTATGAAATAAAACTAATCAGATTTGAACAGCTAACATTTGTCGGGTTTATTGAAGAGAATATGCATGTAATAAAATGTCCTGAGATTCTGAGAAAATGCCGTTTTAATGCACAATTTTGGCCCAAATCAATTTTTTGAAGAGGGGACAGAGCCCCTTTGATCCTCCTTGGATTAGCCACTCACCGTAAGTTTTCATCATAACTGCAGATATTAAACAATATATATATATATATATATATATATATATATATATATATATATATATATATATATATATATATATATATGTCACCTTCGCTTGTAGCCAAGCTGTAGGTTTCTTTCACCTCTAGTGCTTCGGGGGAACTTTCCGAGATTCTTCCCTGGTGGGGGAGGCTGAGTGATTAAGGTGTTGATTTCTGGGTTCCAAAGGTCCCGTGTTCAACACTCGCACCACTCGGGACATTTCCAAATCCTGCGACCTACCGGAGAAACAGTGTGGGCGGGGCCATTAGCCGTGATTGTGCATAAAGTGCACCTAGAGCCGCTCTATAAACGAACAAGCAGACGAGATCCCCATATTTGCTCAAAAGTATATTCGATGGAAATAAACACATGCCGCCGTGACCGGGGTTGGCCGCAATAACAATGGGGTGTCACCACCACGACAGTGGCTGGAGGTACATACACCACGAGCTATGTTCCACAGTGAATGTGGGCACTCGTGGAAATACTGCCTACGCAACTCCCAGGCAAACATACCCCACCATGAAATTGCACATGTGTCCGAAGAAGCTGGAGACGTCCCTAAGTTTTCTTCTCTGGAAAAAACTTGAATTTCAGCTGCCAAGAAGGTAATGGTCATACGCTTGGATTCCAAATTTCACACCGACGGTGTGAAACTCACCGCTCGCTTTGTCTTTGACCACTCGAACATCTGTCACCGCTCGTCATACTTGCCTTCTCGTTTTAATCATTTCAAAACTGAGCTAAGCTTACCTTCCACGACAAATTCCAAGGAAAATCGTCCGATCCGCGGAATCTGGCCTGCTTTTCCGTTTCTGTTCGCCGCGTCGAGTTATTTGTACGTTTCTGCAATGCAACACAATTTATGCAGTAATATATACGCAAAATGACCGCCGGAACGTTGAAAATACTGCCATTACAGTCGGACAACCGGCATTCATTGCACGTGTCGAGTTTTGTGGTGCAATAGATGCGGCCGGCTCAGTTTGGCCGCGGCGCCGTCCCGCGCACCATTTGCTCGGCGCGGCGGTGACGGATCGCCGCCGCCGGCGTCGCCATCCGCGGCACCTGCGACTGGCGATCCAGACGAATGTCGACAACGGCGGCGCACTTACTGCGCGCGTCGCGCCGCCGCCGAAACAACGACCGACGCGTCGCGCCCTCTCCTCGTCAAAGCGGACGCCATTTTTTACGCCATGCACCGACACACGCTTGCAGACCGCACACCGTCGGGTCCCCTGCGCCATCCCCCCCCCAGACGCGGCCCTGCATCGCCGGTGAGCGCATGTAACAAAATCAATAGCATTCAGCTGGCCAGACAGATTCAGAGCCGACTGGTCTGGCTGAAGCGCGCTCAGTTTGACCGGCAGGTGGCGCTGGTGTGCCGCTGACACCGACAGCGCGTCGGAGAACATCTGCCACGCAAGATGGGGAGGGGGTACCGACCAGCCCCTAGCAGCCGTCTGTCACGTCAGTAATGAGCTCTAATTGAACTGACGCTACCATGTTGGACTCCGCACAGCCGAAATTGAAAGTTTTAAAGGCTAAGATCGCAAGATATGAAGGAATCGCCCTGTAAATTTCCTGAAGCCCGTCTCATAACATGTCTCATAACTCATAACCCGTCTCTGCCAATCGGATCTATGTTATGCGAGCACTGTACCTCGCACTGTACCATGCCAACTTATCTAATCGCATATCTGGAAAAATGATAATCGATGCAACATTTCATTGAAACCTATTGGCTTCCAGCCGTCAAATTATGCCGGTGGTGTTGTATTTGTGTTTTAGGGCGCGTCAATTACGCCGGTAATTTTGCAGCCGTCAAATTATGTCCGGGCGTTTGATAAGAAGTTGGTGAACATTCGGCTCGCTGATTCTTCCTTCCGATTTCATTAATTTGTAATTGCCATCAATGTGTTTCAATGCAGCACCCCTAGTGCCGCGAAATGCGTCCGCGCACCCCCCGCCCCTCTCTAGATAGTGCGGCCCTCTTAAATAATTCCCGTATGCGGCGCCGCCAGCCCACAGACTGCACCTGCTCCGCTCCCAGAGACCACAGCATCTGTTCAAACAAGGATCCCCGGAGACAGCGGTGCCGCCCTACGGAAATCAGCACCTGTTACTCCGAGCCAGATGAGGTCTCATCTGATTTGAGATACACCTGATCTGAGGTCCCACCTGGTCTGAGCAGGGTGCACATATTCCGGGCAGGTTCCAACTAGTTTGAGAAGATCCCATCTGGTCTGAGGAGGTCCCACTTAATCTGAGGATGTCACATCTGATCCTAGGTCCCACCTAATCTGAGAGGGTTCCACCTGGTTTGAGGAGATAGCGCCAGCTCTGAGGAGATAGCACCTTGGTCTGAGGAGATGATGAGTTCGCAACCGAACTGAGGAGGCCCCATCTGATTTGAGGTTCTACCTGGTCTGAGGAGGTCCTACATGCTCCGAAGAGGTTCCAACTTATTCGAGATCCCACCTAATCTGAGGAGGTCCCACCTGGTCTGAGGAGGTCCCGCCTGGTCTGCAGAGATCCCGCCTAATCTGAGGAGGTCCCGCCTAATCTGAGGAGGTCCCGCCTGGTCTGAGGAGGTCCCGCCTGGTCTGAGGAGGTCCCGCCTGGTCTGAGGAGGTCCCGCCTGGTCTGAGGAGGTCCCGCCTGGTCTGAGGAGGTCCCGCCTGGTCTGAGGAGGTCCCGCCTGGTCTGCAGAGATCCCGCCTAATCTGAGGAGGTCTCGTCTGATTCGAGATCCCACCTAATCTGAGGAGGTCCCGCCTGGTCTAAGGAGATCCCGCCTAATCTGAGGAGGTCTCGTCTGATTCGAGATCCCACATAATCTGAGGAGCTCCCACACAGTCTGGGGATATCCCACCCGACATGAAGAGTCCCACCCGAGCCGAGGTCTCATTTGATTTGAAGTTCTACCTGATCCGAAGTGGTTTCACCTGATCTGAGGAGGGCCTACCTAACCTGAAGATGTAACATCTGATCTGAGGAGGTCCCACCTGATGCGAGGAGGCTCTGTCCAACCTGAGCAGATCCCACTGACGTGGTACCACCTCACCGGTCGAAGAGAAACTCGAACTGACTTGCCAGTGGCCCAAACTGACCCGTTAGAGGCACAAACTGACCTGTTAGAGATTCAACTCGCTCGTTAAGCCTGTTCGACCTGCAGGTTTCACCCGAAGAACGTCCTACCTGAGAATGGCCCACCTGACCTGATGCAGTTTCACGTGACATGGGTGTCGCCCGCCCGACCTAGGGTGACTTGAGGCGGTCCTCCGTGGTGGCTCGTGACCTGAGGCGGTCCTCCGTGGTGGCTCCTGACCTGAGGCGGTCCTCCGTGGTGGCTCGTGACCTGAGGCGGTCCTCCGTGGTGGCTCCTGACCTGAGGCGGTCCTCCGTGGTGGCTCCTGACCTGAGGCGGTCCTCCGTGGTGGCTCGTGACCTGAGGCGGTCCTCCGTGGCGGCTCCTGACCTGAGGCGGTCCTCCGTGGTGGCTCCTGACCTGAGGCGGTCCTCCGTGGTGGCTCGTGACCTGAGGCGGTCCTCCGTGGTGGCTCCTGACCTGAGGCGGTCCTCCGTGGTGGCTCCTGACCTGAGGCGGTCCTCCGTGGTGGCTCCTGACCTGAGGCGGTCCTCCGTGGTGGTTTGCCGGCCCACATGACTGTGAGTCGCGATAGCGGACCGCTATTTAAGGCAGCACATGGCGGCGCCGGCCGGCGTCCCCCGGGCAGATCGGGGCCAGCGTGTGTGTCCGACTCGCGCTCGCGACGGTGGCCATGACTATGTTGAAGCTCGTGCTGGCGGGCCTGCTGGCCGTCTGTGCCGCCGATATCGTGGAGAACTTCGAGGGTGGCATGGGAGATCACTGGAAAAGCTGGACCGATGACAATGGTGGACATTGGGTAAGCAAGACAGCAGTACGGGGGTGATCCGACTCATTCCAGCTATTTGTACCATATAATATACACGTTTGCGGAGTGCATTAGTCCACCCGCACTTGTCAGGGATATTGACTACTCGGGCATTTTCATAGCTTCTACATGCTGTTTCCTGACAAGGCATTAAGTACTTCTTTTGTTGTCTAAAGTATATCTAAAGGAAGGATGGTGAAGTTCACCATCTCCTTGCAAAAATGTGGAGGAGACGGCCAACGGGGAGAGAAATGGTCTTCATGGTACTTTATGTGCACTCGGCTCGATAGCAAGAATTATCCGGCAATCTTTCCCTTGGCGTCTTTACTCAACGCCGAGGACATTCCTTTTCTTCGTGAGAATTTCGCCTTTTCCGTGATCCGTACGTACAAAGTCACGCGCAAACTATGCAATTGTTTTAGCTGACATCGCTTTATGCTGTGTGATATGCTGTAGGTACGAACACAACCCGAGCTCGTTATGTTCTATCTTGTATCGCTGCGAATACGTCGCAAGCACGAAATACCAACACACTTTGACTTCGGCCATTCCTGTAGCAGTCATTATTTTATTCAAGGACGAGTATATTACGCTTAGACATAGGAATCGGGAAGGGACAGAGGGGCAGTGGCGGGTCCTCTATTTATCGGACCGACGGTGCCAGGTGACGAGGCCAAAATCACCGCAGCCTGCACGAGTTCGTCGAACACTTCTCTTCGGCGCTCGGCCATGATTAGCACGGCAGGCACGACTCTCATTGATTGGTACGCCTGCGATGTCCCTACATCTAAAACTGCACGCGTGACCGACAATCTCACGGGGAAAGACTTCGGTTTCTTGGCGACACGCCGGCACCCGTGTGCTGCTGTCCACGTACCGCCTCGGGCCACGTCCACGTCCACGTCCCGCCTCGGGCCACGTCCACGTCCGCTTACCACCCCGGGCCACGTCCACGTCCACGTCCACGTACCACCTCGGGCCACGTTCGCGTCCGCTTACCGCCTCGGGCCACGTCCACGTCCACGTCCGCTTACCGCCTCGGGCCACGTCCACGTACCACCTTGGGCCACGTCCACGTCCACGTCCGCGTACCACCTCGGGCCACGTCCACGTCCACGTCCGCGTACCGCCTCGGGCCACGTCCACGTCCACGTCCGCGTACCGCCTCGGGCCACGTCCACGTACCACCTCGGGCCACGTCCACGTCCACGTACCGCCTCGGGCCACGTCCACGTCCACGTCCGCGTACCACCTTGGGCCACGTTCCCACGCAGAGTGGCCGAGGGGAGCAACGACACCGAGCAGTTAGCGAACACTGAACCCGAAACCTGGCAATCATGTGATCGGCGCTCTAACCAGCAGGCTATGTGCTCTACTTGTGCTACACGAGCGCAGGGAAAGACGCCCTTCAACACGCTTGTGCCACTACATTCAACACGGTCATCAGTTTTGCAGGCAAACCTCTGACGCCGCGTGCGACCCAACGTCTGACCCAATGGCAATGGCGCCGCACTCAGCGTGTGACCTGGGGAATCACACCACACTGTTGAACCATAATTCGGTCACACCCAATCTGTGTGGACGGAGTGGCTCAGGGGTGGGATGTTTGCGCTTCAACCGAAAGGTTATGGGTTTGAATCACACTGGTGGCTGCTTGGTGCCTGCAACTGATTAGCGTGGGAGATTGCCAGCACTGAGATGACGCCAGTAGTCGTGAAACGCCAAGCCCACCCCAACCCGACATACAACTCTGCGTGTGACCTCGAGCTCGATTCGACATTTGAACCAGCATCTTAACCAGTTATTGACCCCTGGTCTGATCTGGCATATGACCCCCGCCTGTGGTCCCGCGTCTGACCGGTGTGTGACCCCGCCAGTGACCCGTGTCTGACCCCGCCACTTGCCTGCGGCAGCTGTGGCGGAACACCTCCGACCTGGACGTTCCACAGCGGCCGCCGGGCGACTCGGGCGTCACCATGGTGTTTCCGGACGAGGGCCACGCCACGGTGGCCGCCCATCTCTACAGTCCCCTCCTCGAGTTTCCCGCCGGATCGCGAATCAAGTCAGTACCGGAGCCCACAGACGTCACTAGTCACCAGCACCAGTCGCCAGCACCAGTCACCAGAACCAGTCACCAGCACCAGCCACGAGCACCAGTCATTAGTAACAAGCACCAGTCACCAGTCATCAGCACTAGTCACCAGCACCAGTCGCTAGCACGAGTCACCAGTCATCAGCACTAGTCACCAGCACCAGTCACCAGCACCAGTCACCAGTCACCAGTCATCAGTCATTAGTCACACGTGCGAGGTATTCATCTGAATTGTGTCTTGGCCGAAACAGCGAAATATCACAAGAGTAGTTCAACAGCACAATTTTCTAAACCATTCCAAATATTCACGCAGTCATTGCATGAGTAAGCTCAGCTAACACAACCAGGTGGTGTTGACGCAAATATTGACGTTGCTCGAGCGCTGCCTATGTTGACACCAAACTGTATCCCATGCCAACCATCTAGATGACGAGGAGCACCAGCGGATCCAAGAGAGGTGAGGTCTACGGTACAATGCGCCTAAGATACCGATTTTCTTGCCGGAATGCTACAATAAGCCGGTATTTCTTATCTATCTAAAAATATAATGTCCCTTACTCTTAGAACATTGCATTACATAAAATTTGTATAAAGCGGATCCAACGACTGTTAGCTGTTCAAATGCGATGAGGTTTTCGAAGTCGAAGACTTTTTAATTTGCCCCCCCCCCAAGCCAGCCTTGAGCATGTCCGACTGTCAACAGACTTAGTTTTTGGATCCGGTCGCAGTACGCCGGCGCCACAAATCTGATCCTGAAAATGGTGGAGAACGGCCAGGAGGTGGAGCCGTTCCTGGATCTGTCCGAGTACGGCACACCCGACAACGACCAGTGGCGGCAGGCGGAGACGGTGGTGCCGGCGCCAGAGAAGCACGCCGTCACAGGTGAAACGCCACGTCACCCAGCCGCGGGAAGGCAGTCAGGTCACTCGGGCGAGGGTAAAATACATCGTCACTCAGTCGCGGCTGAAGCACCACCTCACTCTGTCACGGGCAATGTGTCGCGTCACGTCACCCGGTCATGAACAGAATGTCACGTCACTCTGTCACGGGTAAGGAGTCACGTCACCCGGTCATGAACAGAATGTCACGTCACTCTGTCACGGGTAACGAGTCGCGTCACATCACTCTGTCACGGGTAACGAGTCGCGTCACATCACCCGGTCATGAACAGAATGTCACGTCACCCGGTCATGGATAGAATGTCAGGCCACTCTGTCACGGGTAACGAGTCGCGTCACGTCACCCGGTCATGGATAGAATGTCACGTCACCCGGTAATGAACAGAATGTCACGCCACTCTGTCACGGGTAACGAGTCGCGTCACATCACCTCACGGTGCCCTCTGTCACGGGTAACGAGTCGCGTCACGTCACCGGTCAGAAGAATGTCACGTCACCCGGTATGAACAGAATGTCAGGCCACTCTGTCACGGGTAACGAGTCGCGTCACGTCACCCGGTCATGGATAGAATGTCACGTCACCCGGTCATGAACAGAATGTCACGCCACTCTGTCACGGGTAACGAGTCGCGTCATGTCACCCGGTCATGAACAGAATGTCAGGCCACTCTGTCACGGGTAACGAGTCGCGTCACGTCACCCGGTCATGAACAGAATGTCAGGCCACTCTGTCACGGGTAACGAGTCGCGTCACGTCGCCCGGTCATGAGCAGAATGTCAGGCCACTCTGTCACGGGTAACGAGTCGCGTCACGTCACCCGGTCATGAACAGAATGTCAGGCCACTCTGTCACGGGTAACGAGTAACGTCACCTTACCCGGTCATGCACAGAATGTCAGGCCACTCTGTCACGGGTAACGAGTCGCGTCATGTCACCCGGTCATGAACAGAATGTCAGGCCACTCTGTCACGGGTAACGAGTCGCGTCACGTCACCCGGTCATGGATAGAATGTCACGTCACCCGGTCATGGATAGAATGTCACGCTACTCTGTCACGGGTAACGAGTCGCGTCACATCCGGACCACCACCCGGTCATGACAGAATGTCAGGCACTCTGTCACGGGTAACGAGTCGCGTCACGTCACCCGGTCATGAACAGAATGTCAGGCCACTCTGTCACGGGTAACGAGTCGCGTCATGTCACCCGGTCATGAACAGAATGTCAGGCCACTCTGTCACGGGTAACGAGTCGCGTCACGTCACCCGGTCATGAACAGAATGTCAGGCCACTCTGTCACGGGTAACGAGTCGCGTCATGTCACCCGGTCATGAACAGAATGTCAGGCCCTCTGTCACGGGTAACGAGTCGCGTCATGTCACCCGGTCATGCACAGAATGTCAGGCCACTCTGTCACGGGTAACGAGTCGCGTCACGTCACCCGGTCATGGACAGAATGTCAGGCCACTCTGTCACGGGTAACGAGTAACGTCACCTTACCCGGTCATGCACAGAATGTCAGGCTACTCTGTCACGGGTAACGAGTCGCGTCACGTCACCCGGTCATGAACAGAATGTCAGGCCACTCTGTCACGGGTAACGAGTCGCGTCATGTCACCCGGTCATGAACAGAATGTCAGGCCACTCTGCGGGTAACGAGTCGCGTCACGTCACCCGGTCATGAACAGAATGTCAGGCCACTCTGTCACGGGTAACGAGTCGCGTCATGTCACCCGGTCATGAACAGAATGTCAGGCCACTCTGTCACGGGTAACAGTAGCGTCACCACCCGGTCATGCACAGAATGTCAGGCCACTATGTCACGGGTAACGAGTAACGTCACCTTACCCGGTCATGCACAGAATGTCAGGCCACTAGTCCGGGTAACGAGTCGCGTCACGTCACCCGGTCATGAACAGAATGTCAGGCCACTCTGTCACGGGTAACGAGTAGCGTCACGTCACCGGTCATGAACAGAATGTCAGGCCACTCTGTCACGGGTAACGAGTCGCGTCACGTCACCCGGTCATGAACAGAATGTCAGGCCACTCTGTCACGGGTAACGAGTCGCGTCACGTCACCCGGTCATGAACAGAATGTCAGGCCACTCTGTCACGGGTAACGAGTAACGTCACCTTACCCGGTCATGCACAGAATGTCAGGCTACTCTGTCACGGGTAAAGCACCTCGTCACTCAGTCGCGGTAAGAAGTCGCGTCACGTCACTTGGTCATGGATAAGACGTCAGGTCACGTCAATCGATCTCAGGTATGACGCCACGTCACCCCTCTCACGAATAGAACGTCACATATAGGCAGCTGGGGGCGGGGGAGGCAGGCTACTTTGATAGCCTTCAATCCAAGTTGAGTCATTATTCGTTCCCATCCGGCGCGATTTATATTTGCTTGATGATCGCTTGCAGTTTCCACAGCACCAGTTAGTACCATTGGTAGATGTCCACTCAGAGAACAAATTCCATGAAGCATCTCGAGAAAGCTTACTACCGGCTGACCCTTCACATTTCATAAACGGCACAATACGGAAACGCATTGTGATACACGAAAACGCAACGCGAAAGTGTCTAAGCTTGCCTTGAACAGCAGCAGCAGTATTCCACTTTGTTGAAAGGCACTCTGATCTTCGAGGGCATCCCGATACTCACAAGCCCCGCCCTAGCCATTCAATGAGCTCCCAGAAAAGCAGGGTGGACCGTCAAGGGGGCATCCGAAGGTTTTGGAAGGACACGGTGACCTCTAAATTTATGGTATCATGAGCTGTCAAATGCGCAAATTGACCTGCAGCTGGCGCATCTAAGACTGCGTGAGGGAGCGGACGTACACGTGCTCATTGTTGTTCCCCAGAGGCATCATTTTGACCAGTGGAGTATCCTGGCCTGCGAACAATTGGATTTTTCTTCGGCTACCCCAATTGTAGCAGCATTATAGAGGACTGGGGCAGTTGGGAGTGACTGGGGCAACGAAACACCCAGCTTTCCACTAAAATACTCTGGTGTGGTCGACCGTGCGCGAATTGGATGAAAATAAAACAAAACCGCGTCCTATAGAGGACTGGCATGGATTGGCAGTGTGTCTGCTAAGTTTAGAAAATGTTCCGTCGGTCCCGTTTGGTCGGCGAAAGCGATCGGCTAGAAGACAGCCTAGAAGACGAGCCAGCGGCGATGGGTGATAGGCGGCGGCGCGGCGGCTGTCTTTTGACACTGCTGTAGCATTGCAGCACCTACACTTCCAGCATTAAGTGTCCATTCCATTGATGCCACTGTGCCTACGCGCTGGCGGACTTTGCCTGGGAGCTAGCGCACTTCTCGCCATCACAGGTCCGGGACGGATTCAAGGGCACAGGGACGTGACCTTGTGCCCCCCCCCCCGCACAATTTTGATGGGAAGGCGGCGTCCCTGTAGGGACAGTGTCCCTGCAGGGGGCACTGTCCCTGCAGGCCCTGTCCCTGCACTCGAGTGTCCCTGGGACACTGGGGTGCACCCGCTGAAAATTTCCAAGTACTGGCGTCCCCAGAAGAGCACACCACCAACCAGAACGTTTGGATGTGCGCATGTCACAGTCGCCAGTTGGAGTAGGGAGGGTGAGACGAGTTCACGCCGCCCTAACCCGCCGAGTCCTGATCCGCAGATCTGCATCTTCGGCTTCCGCGCAAATCACGAACTGGACGCCATCGCCGTGGACGACCTGATCCTGACCGGAGTCGACGGACAGGAGGCGCGCGTTCCGCTGCGCTTGAGCATGGTCTGACGTCACTGCGGCTCGATCAGAGGTCTGAGCTGAAGGAAAATTGGCAGTTAAACGCCCCACCCACACTGGCTCAGTAAATTCTTAAGAATTTGTTCAGAGATGTGTTGTCAAGTGTTTCACATTGTCGAGAAACGTTGCGAACGAGGACATGGTCCCTTTTGAGGACGCTGTCTCCACGCAACTTCGGAGTCCAACACACTTGACAGTAAATTCTCAAGAATTTGCTCAGATACGTGTTGTCAAGTGTTGCACATTGTCGAGGTACGTTACGAATGAGGACATGGTCCCTTTTGAGGACGCTATCTCCACGCAACTTCGGAGTCGAACACACTTGACGTCGACGAGAAGCGTGGGTTGTTGTTTCCTTGTGCCTTCCCGTTCCTGTGCGTTTGGACTTCACCATGGACGTGGTGTGATATTTTCTCACCTGCGACCGAAACGATTTCTGAGTGCGTACGACAGAAGGCTGATTTTTCCTCCAACCGGACCATCTTGCACAAAGATACAAGGTTAACGTTAAAATCGCCTTCAAGCAGGGACGTAGCCAAGGGGACGATGAGAGCGATCCCCCTGGGCCCGTAAGTAGTCGCCTACGAGGTCGCCAAGGCGGAGTTAGAAAGGTCAACAGCACTTTTATGGCCTCTGAGGCTGTTGTAGGGTCCACAAAAAAGTATACGTGCCATCACGAACGTATACAGGCACTTACCAACGTTCACGGACCATTACGTTTACGGCGAAATATTGGGCGTAGTCCTGGTCTTCTCGCAAAATCCGTTCTCTTGCCCGATCTCTGGCTACGTCCCTGCCTTCAAGTTCACCTTCACCTCGGACGTCCGGAGAACGTCCGTAAAGTTAGAAGCGCGGTCCCCACCGGAATTCTGATCGCTTCCACGGAAAAATCCACATCTCAACAGTGCTGCGCCAGCATGGCATTTTGACCGACCGCAACACACTGCATGGCAACGGTTCGGCTATGGGTTACAAGAACTGAGGCTGGGAATCTCGCTGCCGGATAGCCACTCTATTGTGTACTCCCCCCCCCTCCCGGAGGATCACGTGCTGGTATGGTGTAATCAGCAAAGCTCTGCTACATCCACAACGGCACACCAGAATAGCCGCGGACAGACGGCTAACATAGTTATTTAAACAGTAAAACTTTGGGGCCGTGAGTAGTTTGCGAGGAGAGCTGGAAAACACACTAACAGCGGGATAATGCGACTCTGCATATATCAATGACAGCACTCGTTCGTGTTCTTAAGTGGGTTTTTGATGACTACTTGACGTAGGGTTGAAAGGATGGTTTTTCATTAGGTTTGAGATGGTGGGAGGAGCACAGTATGACGTGAAAATCCACCATGAAAGCGATGTCACTTGCTACGTTTGCAGTGATTGTAAACTCCGTCTGAAGATGACCGGACTCTTCCGAAGGTTCTTCTCTGTTGTTTCCGTTGCACATGCACAAAAGTTATGAAGCCATGCACGAAGTACTCACATAAACAATGAATGCAGACTGTCCACGCATGCATCTAGAAACAAGATGACAAAATGTATGAAAAATAACGTCGATTCAGTATCCGACATGCGACATATTCAAACCATTCCATGAACATTTCATCACTTGTTTAACATGCATGCCCACGTGTTGCTGCAATCGCTCATGAAGAGCCAGATGACGATGCAGTCCCGTGCCACGTGAGGTCAGCAGGCACCTCGTGGTGAAATTGTTCCATTTGCGCACGGCAACTGGAACGTCACATAGTCTTCAGCTCGGCGCTGCCCACACAATCCACGTGGATACTCAGTCGATACCTTATCACGAGTCCTGGTCTGGACAACTGGTGAACGTCACCACCACGGAATGCTGTGCTACACAATTCCCGTGAGTAACCAATGCCTCCCACGAGGCCACAGTAGTAAGACGACAACCGAGAGAAAGCATATATTGCAACAGCTCAGATCGCTAGTTGGGTTATATGTGGGTCCTGATGACGTTGAATACATAGTGTCTAAAATCAGTTACTATCTACGTATCAGCCATCGTTCAAGGATAACACCTCCGCAAATTATCCACCGGCAAGACGAGAATATAGGTGAACCGGGTATGCTCACTGGGCAGTCTTGCTACTGACCATGCAGTGACAACGATGCTTCTGCGTCTAAGTCAACTCAGGTTGTACGAACCCTCCCTCCTCGGCGGCGAGGGTGTAATATAACTTACATCTAGGTCACCTCAGGATGCATCTAAGTCACCTAAGCTACCTTAAGCATGCATCACCACCCACATGCCACAGCATTCGTCCCCAGCCGCTGAGCGAAGTATGCATCACCACCCATATGACACAGTATTCGCCCATAGACGTTGAGCGAAGTATGCATCACCACCCATATGTCACAGCATTCGTCCCCAGCCGCTGAGCGAAGTATGCATCACCACCCATATGTCACAGCATTCGTCCCCAGCCGCTGAGCGAAGTATGCATCACCACCCATATGTCACAGCATTCGTGCCCAGACACCGAGCGAAGTATGCATAACCACCCATATGCCACAGTATTCGTCTATAGACACTGAACGAAGTATGCATCACCACCCATATGCTACAGTATTCGCCCATAGACGTTGAGCGAAGTATGCATCACCACCCATATGCCACAGTATTCGTTCATAAACGCCGAGCGAAGTGGAGAGCACCGGCGTGCCGCGCCGCATGCTGGGCTTCACAATTGCGCTGCTTCTTCGGAACGCTGAAGACAATCAGATAACACACAGATGACCCCGGTCGGAGTAGCTTGAGATTGCACAGCTGCTTGACGCTGATAGCTGTCTCAGTTACGGTTGGGTCGCCAGCTACTGTGTAGTCGAGGGGCGGCCACCGAAGGCAATTCCCACCAGTGAAGTTTTCCGACCACTTCAGTGGTGCCATTTCATGGCAGTGGTGCTTTCGAGGTGACGCTTTTCTATGTATTATTAGCAAACTAATGTTGAATTTTTGAAAGTTACTTAATGATGAACCAAGTTTGCGCGGGGCTTCGGCATCATCTGTTCACATTAAAAAAATCAATGAAAGCTGATGTGCCATTCTACAGTCCCAGCCCTTCGTGGCTAGACATGACTTCATTGTTATCAATTGATGTGCCTGCACATGCGGTAAATAACTGCAGTAAGGATGACACCGGGAGGAACAAAATCCACATGTCAAAAAGTGAGATAAAACACGATCTTAACACAAGACTTAGACTTAGTAACTTCAGATCAACCCAAGGTCAACTTATGACCTTACATAACATAGGGTCATTAGTTATTTCAGCGCATAGAACGAACACATCAAGATGACTGCACAGTAGGGCACAGCGTCCTTGAGAAATTTTGGATTCGAGATTCGGCCCTACGATTTTGAGATGTAATCGAGTGTGCTGATTTCAAATTCGAAAACTATTTTTGGATCAAAGCATTTTTTGGTCCGCAAATTTACACTTTTCTGCAGGCATGTTTCCTAACTTTACGCTAAATATGGGACTATGGACACAAAAGGCATATCTGAAAGTTGTGTGACTGTTATATTCGTGATGTTCACAACAAAATACCTATGGTTGCCACTTTTCAGCGCGCTAAAGCGTATATTGGATATATTTCTGACGGTTTCTTTGGTCCGTCCGACACATCTCTCACTAACGCCATCTATAGGTGTTTTTTTCCATTAACTCGGAAAATTGACTCATTGAACTAGACATATATCAAAAGCCTGTCCAGTATACATCTAAAATGTACACTAACGAACTAAAAACTGATGCCTAGGTTCCCTCAGGGTCGGATCCAGGGGGGGAGGCAATAGTAGGTATGTTGAAAAAGGCAAAGGCAGGTTCGTATACAAAATACAAAAAGCGAACACGTTTCTCGAAAACTTCAAATAACATAACACAAGCTTTGAAGTATCATAGCAATCGTTTGTAATGTAGGAAAACATTGCATAACACACATGACTACCGTTTAGTGATCGACTGAGGGAAATAATAGATATCTGAAGGACAGAATGAATAAAGTACAGTTTTGTGTGGCCTTTTTACTACTCCACGTCATTGGCCTACTTCATAGCTTCCATTACATCCTTCTTAGAGAGGAACACTGGCAACTGTTTTCTGTGGTGGGCGCTGGCGCGGACATAGCCATCTCGGGCCTCCTGACCCACCACCTTTCCAGCGGCTGTCGTGACGTGCTGGACCGCCCGCTCCGTCGACTGGATATTCGCAGGGAACGGAGGGACATCCAGCGGCATGGATATGATCCTGCTGAGTTCTGTTGTGGCGATTCCGCACGTAAACACAGGTTCCGTGATCTCTGTGTCGTCCCAGTCGATCAGTTGTATAAGTGATGAGGTGGACATGTTGATCTTGGGGTGCTTTCTCGTCCTTGGCGACTTGTCCCCGTACTCTGCTCCTCCTCTCACACCGATGATCTTTTCGATGGCAAACTTCCTATCTTCAGGTTGTTCGCTGGCGAGAAGGGACAGTAGGAGGCTCTCAGGATGGGCGTACCAGGCGGAAGACCGAACACAGCGGGTAACCGCCGCCTGAACCTCTTCTGGTTGCGTACGAAGGGTCCGGAGATGGGTTATTATGTGTTTGGGTGCGTCCACGATTTTTGGCTTCGTCTTAATCTCAAAGTAGCACTTGAAATATACGTTGACGCAGAACTCTGTCAGCCGTCTCAGGATTCTCTTGCTTGAGTCGGTGAGGCCGTGCTGCCTGGTCCACAAGTACACTATCCTCTCACCTGTTGTCAACCAGCGCGCGTGGTTCAGCTTGCCAGGCTTCATTTCTTGCATACTTGCAGGCAGATTTCCAGCTTTCACCGCCCGACACAGTTCGTAAGAGACCTTCTGGTCTGTTGACATGCTGTCAAGTACATCTTCTGGGATCTCCACATATTCCTCGCCTTCAGCTAGCCGTTCAAACGCTGGATCATACCTCATGTCTTCAACCTTCGAAAGCATCTTTCCAACAGGGCCTTGAAATCCGTCCCTTGCGTTTGTTGGGCCGTCCAGAGAAGTGATAATGTGTCTGAGTGGCAGTTCTCCTGTGTGCAAGTTGCACACGACCCAGAAGCATCTGTGTCCGAGCATTCTCTCCAAGTGGGCCATCACGCCGTTGCTGTGACCCGTGTTGGAGTTCGTAGAATCGCCTCCCAGCACCACACATGATTCGCAAGCTTCCAGGCTGTGTAGCAGTTCGTAAAGAGCTTCAGCCGTTTTCTGTGCTGGTTTTTCTGGATGAACCGGCTCTTCCGGTGTGAAATGGCACAGATAATCACCCTGAGGCTCAACAGTCACAGTAACGTGCTCCTGCGTGACTGTCCTCGGATGAAGGTTGCCGTTGCTATCCGGAACCAACGCTCGAGTATCCTTATCCTTCCTTCCATCAAAGAAAATCCCAATGATACCGTCATTCTTCTGTTTTTCGGTGTCGGAGTCTCTCGCTTGTGTCATTACGACTTTTCGTGCTCTGGTGACCTTAGATGGGTCAATGGCCAAGTACGCCTTTTCCTCGGCGAGGTAGCCAGCAGCTATCAAGTCCCGAATTGTAGCGCTGGCTATTGCGGCCGTTGCTATGGATGATACATTATAACGGACACTGGCCGCAGCAGTCTGAGGTATCGGCATTGTGTTCCTTTGGCTAGACGCTTTTTCATTGTCCTGTTCCACCTTGTCTTCATTCGCATTGTCAATCTCTTCATCTGTGTTCTGCACAATTTTCTCCTCTTCTTTCTTCTGTCTCTTTTCATTCTTTTGTCTTTTTCGGTCGCTCTTCGCCTGGTTGAGTTTCCTCTTTGTAGCCCTGAGCTGTCGTTTCGTCTCTTTGTCATCTCTGCCACCCATTTGAAAGTTGGCCTTTTCTCCAGTTTTTCTTCTCTGGTCTCTGAGCCACTCAAGCTCATGCAGAGGAATCTTCCTATCATTGGGGCAGTGACACGTACTATGAGCCTTCTGTGTACATGCATCTGAGTCTGTGCAGTTAGAGCCCTCTTCGTGACACAGCACGATAGTATGCTGGCAGCAGGTGATGTCAAGCAGGGTGTCCAGCTGCCTTTCTACCTTCTCGGCTTCTGCCTTTAAGGTCCTGGCCCTCACTACGTCATTAACCCTTAACCAGAAGTTGGAGATTTTTCTTGATACCGATTTTTCTGTCACGGTAACTGGTGGTACAAACATCGCGTTCGCCCTTTTCCACTGTGCCAGCACCAGTGGAGCTAGGTCCCGAGCTACCTCTGTATACGAATAGTGGCTCTTGGGAATGAGCGATTCTTCTTGTAACAGGATACCCTTTCTCAGGGTGGCCCTCCATGTCGGAACCTCGGATGGGTTCAGCTCAGCTCCAGTTCCAACGAACTCAGTGAAATTACTGGTCGAGGATTTTCTCGTCTTTGGCCTCGGGATTTTGCTTCTCTTCGACATATCTGAAACAGGGAAAGATATGTAAGGACAAGGAGAGATATCACATGAAAAAAAAGGATTTGGAATGGTTCCATTGGCTATGATAGTGATAGATGCAAGTGAGGAAAACTTTAAAGGTATTTTGAATGAGGCAGGCGTTTACTGAATTCCACTGCTGGGGCGATTTGACTAAGGCATTGCTAATAGCCACTCTCGTGGGGTAGGGGGAGAGGTGTATCGGGCTTTTGGGGCCCCGTAGCTCATTAAGTGCATTAAGCGTGTTATGCAATGTTTTCCTACATTACAAACGATTGCTATGATACTTCAAAGCTTGTGTTATGTTATTTGAAGTTTTCGAGAAACGTGTTCGCTTTTTGTATTTTGTATACGAACCTGCCTTTGCCTTTTTCAACATACCTACTATTGCCTCCCCCTGGATCCGACCCTGAGGGAACCTAGGCATCAGTTTTTAGTTCGTTAGTGTACATTTTAGATGTATACTGGACAGGCTTTTGATATATGTCTAGTTCAATGAGTCAATTTTCCGAGTTAATGAAAAAAACACCTATAGATGGCGTTAGTGAGAGATGTGTCGGACGGACCAAAGAAACCGTCAGAAATATATCCAATATACGCTTTAGCGCGCTGAAAAGTGGCAACCATAGGTATTTTGTTGTGAACATCACGAATATAACAGTCACACAACTTTCAGATATGCCTTTTGTGTCCATAGTCCCATATTTAGCGTAAAGTTAGGAAACATGCCTGCAGAAAAGTGTAAATTTGCGGACCAAAAAATGCTTTGATCCAAAAATAGTTTTCGAATTTGAAATCAGCACACTCGATTACATCTCAAAATCGTAGGGCCGAATCTCGAATCCAAAATTTCTCAAGGACGCTGTGCCCTACTGCACAGTTACCGAATGAAACTCCTTAAAGATCCACTACGACTAAGCAGCCACGTGACCACACGTCAGCAGACCCAGCACCGGTGTGATCACATTAGCTCCCCAGTGGACAAGCCACGTGGCCACACTCGCAGACCCAGCACGGTGATCACCAGCCACGTGACCACACATCAGCAGACCCAGCGCCGGTGTGATCACCAGTTAGCTGCCCCAGTAGGGACACAGCCACGTGACCACACATCAGCAGACCCAGCACCGGTGTGATCACCAGTCGGCTGCCCCAGTAGGGACACAGCCACGTGACCACACATCAGCAGACCCAGCACCGGTGTGATCACCAGTCGGCTGCCCCAGTAGGGACACAGCCACGCTATCATGAACCCTGCCCGACTATCCCACCTCAACTACAAAGTCAACAACATGGACGTGTCAGGGCCCGAAATTCACCAGTATCCTCCTTGCTCCGAGTAACGCCAGACGCGTAATGCCGACTGCCACGCAAATATTGTGCAAGCACTGGTGCACGCCATCACATGAGTGTGCAAATCATGTAGTTATCGAACTTCAGGGCTGCATAAGAGTCACGGGGATCCATCTGGGTTAAGCACAGAATGGAAGAGAGACGAGAAAGAGAGACAGACACCTCGCTGAACCATGTCATATCCTGAGTTCTGAGGAAACCGACTACCCCGTTGTGCTACCATGGCCAACGTCTTTAGCATCACATACCCGAAAGCCGGTTCTCACCCCACCGTCAGATATCTGCTACCACTATGATTCAAAGCTTATAAGCATAGTCTAAGCCACTAACTAGTGTAAATCCCTCCCAATTTGCTTCACAACGTATCTTTCAACTACACAACTTAGAATTAAACAAGCTTGTGGACTCAATTAATGCATCCATCTAGTGTTAGAAAAATGTCGGCCCCATTGTGGACTCCAGTAATGCATTCATCTAGTGCTGGATAAAATATTGACCCCATTGTGTTTCCATGGTCAGTCTCCTCATCAGCATCATATGCCAGAAGGTACGGGTCGGGCTTTGTACGGGTCAAGAGGCTCAGCGCAAATCCACCGTATGCAAAAGATCATCAACTGCACGTGGGTAGCTAGCGATAGGAGAAGGTCCGACCACACTTCTGACGAGGACCAGCATCCAAGGTGGCTTCATGCAGACGAACTGGTGGCCCTACGAGCAGGCGACCATAACGGGCCGGTGGCACTGCAAACATAGCACAGCAGGCGACCATAACGGGCCGGTGGCACTGCGAACATAGCACAGCAGGCGACCATAACGGGCCGGTGGCACTGCAAACATAGCACAGCAGGCGACCATAACGGGCCGGTGGCACTGCGAACATAGCACAGCAGGCGACCATAACGGGCCGGTGGCACTGCGAACATAGCACAGCAGGCGACCATAACGGGCCGGTGGCACTGCGAACATAGCACAGCAGGCGACCATAACGGGCCGGTGGCACTGCGAACATAGCACAGCAGGCGACCATAACGGGCCGGTGGCACTGCGAACATAGCACACAGGCGACCATAACGGGCCGGAAAATACGGCGACCATAGCCGGTGGCACTGCGAACATAGCACAGCAGGCGACCATAACGGGCCGGTGCACCGGCGAATGGTGCATGCATAGGACCATAACGGTGCACAAGCCGGGCGACATCGGGCGAACATAGCACAGCAGGCGACCATAACGGGCCGGTGGCACTGCGAACATAGCACAGCAGGCGACCATAACGGGCCGGTGGCACTGCGAACATAGCACAGCAGGCGACCATAACGGGCCGGTGGCACTGCGAACATAGCACAGCAGGCGACCATAACGGGCCGGTGGCACTGCGAACATAGCACAGCAGGCGACCATAACGGGCCGGTGGCACTGCGAACATAGCACAGCAGGCGACCATAACGGGCCGGTGGCACTGCGAACATAGCACAGCAGGCGACCATAACGGGCCGGTGGCACTGCGAACATAGCACACAGGCGACCATAACGGGCCGGTGGCACTGCAGAATATAGCACAGCAGGGGACCATAACGGGCCGGTGGCATTGCGAACATAGCACAGCAGGCGACCATAACGGGCCGGTGGCACTGCGAACATAGCACAGCAGGCGACCATAACGGGCCGGTGGCACTGCGAACATAGCACACAGGCGACCATAACGGATCGCCCGGAATACATCGACGGCACCATTGCGGTGTACCGGCAAACCAGACACACGAATACGACACTAGATATGCGGACAAAATCCCACCGGCTCAGATTCGTGCTAATGTTGATGGGCTACGGCTGTCCAGCTAGCGACGGCTGTGCAGCAGGCGACAGCTGTGCAGCAGGCGATGGCTGTGCAGCAGGCGATGGCTGTGCAGCAGGCGATGGCCGTGCAGCAGGCGATGGCTGTGCAGCAGGCGACAGCTGTGCAGCAGGCGATGGCTGTGCAGCAGGCGACAGCCGTGCAGCAGGCGATGGCTGTGTAGCAGGCGATGGCTGTGCAGCAGGCGACAGCCGTGCAGTGGACGATGGCTGTGTAGCAGGCGGCGGCTGCGACACCAAGTGCCGAACGACCTCCATATAGATCCACATGCATCAACGTTCCGCGTTACTCTAAACGAGGAGCATCGTCGCGCAGCGCGGTTCTCCGTGACGGTCGAACAACACGTGCGTTGCCACGCTACCGCGTCGCGTGACGTCACGTTCCCTGTGTTGTAACTGTCACTGCGTGCACTTGCTTCGAGCCATCAAGATGCATCTCGTGCAAATGCACCCGTCCTTCCGTCCGCCGGACTGGCGTCATAATCCGACAGAAACCGAGCACTCAGTTATTGTGGCTTTAGGGCGCATCGACCACGGAAGCCGAGCACTACCGACGCCGAACGCTGGTGGTGGAGCCAAACCATGAGTTTCACGGAGGGTGTTCTGGTGCACAGTCACATTGAAACCCTAGTATTGTTTCCAGTACGTCTTTCATCCGCGATGAGGCTTAGGTCGTCTACAAGCGCAACCGAACTTTCTGAACCATTGCAAGTAATCATTAGAAGTATTCATTTTAAAAGTGCATATTCATCTCTTCACGAAATGCCAAAATTGCTGGAGTCGCAGGGAAATCATCCTTAGTATTGAAGTATAGTGACACTTAGAGAACCGTCACACAACCCTCAAAGTCCCTCTGCCAACCGCGTTCACTCGCTTACAACGGTGTTTCTCTACGTCCCACCTACCTGAGTGGGTACGGTCGGCCGCGAAGGAGTCCCACTTCACGCTGTGGTCGACCGCATCACGCACGCACACTCACGTGCCCAAGCCGATTTTCACTGCCGCGCCACGACCAGTAGTTCGCGCGGTCTCCACAGTGAGGCGTCACTATCACAGTGATGCAATAACCATACATGGGGTAATGATTCATCTGCCTGGCACTAGGTCACCACAGCGGCGACAGCTAGCCTCCGAACTCTTGCCGAGCAGTCTCGTCTTTATTGAACCCTCACACACAAGCACAGCGAGCAGCAAGTATTAAAATCGCTCAAAGACGAATGCCTGAGAGTCAGGGTAGTCACTACCACACGCTACATCGGATTCACCACAAGAATGATGGGAAAACATATCATAACCGTACGAGGAGAAACTCTCGGACGTTAACACGGTCGCCTAGCCAAGCGGTACCTTGCATTTTCCCCGCCAGGACAGACTACAGGCAGTCGAGGCTATAACGGCAGGATGGTTTTTCACGTGTCCTATCCTTCCTTCTAGGTAGTCACATCTCACCAATAGCATGTGCCATTCCCACACAAGGATCGCCGATTGAGGTGAAGGGTAGGGGGGTATCAAAATAAAACTCCACACTCGGGAATGGTTACGTGGCAATCGTCGTGCCGCTAGAAGTATGAGAAACAAGTCATTTCGAAAATTATCTGTGCTTTTGATGTCGTACGATAAGCTTTGCTACACCTCTGTATTTGATAGACGCACACCTCTAGATCTCATTTTCTGTCTCATGATAGGACATCAGAGCAGCAACAGAGTAAACATGGTGTGACTGCTGGCGCCAAGGACATACGGCCACATCGAGTTCGCACGTGACCGCGGAGCGACGGTCCGCCGCCTGCTCACGCGACCGTGCCGCGGCAGCGTGTGTGAGCCACCACTCGGCGACCGCCACCCGTGCCGACGGCGCTGCCACCAGTCGGCTGAAGCTCACACTGCCACGGCCCGCCGACGCACGCCGGCTGCACCGGCTGTCGGCCGACGCCGGCGACCACGCGCCCCGGCCCGCCACAGGACGCCGCAGTCGGCCAGCGAGCAATCCGGTCGGCCGCCAAGCGTTGCCGCTTAAAGCTGTGCGCAGCCACACCGTGCTCGCTCGCTACGTGCCGTAGCCGATTTTCACTGACGCGCCACGACGAATAGTTCGCGCGGTCTCCGCGGCGAGGCGCCACCATCACAGTCAAGCGATCAGCCTACTAGTCGTGCCGGTCATCAAACCGTGTCATCTGAAACGCACGATTGGTGAGGTGGGCACGATTTATCCCGACCCGAACACACGCGACATGTTTCTGAGACAGCGGCGCTCGGCGAACACGGGTCAGAGTCTCTCGGCATTAACCACGGTGCGGCCGTCAGGGTCAACGCTCCAGGGCGCTGACGGAAACTTGAGCCGCATCGCAACAACCGGGTCACCCGTAAACACTTAATAAGGTATATCATTTGAGGTAGAACGCAAACATCATTGGTGAAATAACGCAAGCACACATGTCGAGGGACAGAGCAATAACGGTTGAAAAACACACCTGGTGTTCAACGCGCCAGTACACATCCCTTTCTCCTGCCCGGATTCTATTGTTGAGGACAACTTTAAACTGCTTTGAGAAAACCTTCATCCGAGTGCAATTTTACTGCTTCAAGTGAAGCCGAGAATACTTAACAAGCAACAATTACGCCAGCCGGCGTCACGAAGTTCTCAAACCCAAGTGGAAGTCAACAACTTCCAGAAACTCGGCATGACCTTCTGGGAACAAAAGTTAGACTTTCGAAGGGCACTTCCATTGCACTTCCAGGGAATGCAAGTACGACAAGTGTCGTTCGTCTGGTCTGTTCAATTTGCTTGTCAGATGCATAACACAGGCGTGTGCACCCCTCTGGTTGGGTCTGAATGTGCACCAGCCCCGCGACAGAGTCCACATTCAGGCAGCTCTCTGCGTTCCACGGTGGCGCCGCAAACCATCTGGCTCGCTCCTCAGCAGGTAGGTCCCGGGGCTGCTGTTGAAGCGCTCCACCTGGAAGCTGGAGCAAAATGCAGCCGCCTTCCGCGCGACACCGAAGGTACTTGGCTACTCGTATCCCTTGCATGAGGTGGGAGCTCTCGGTCTAACCGCCGCAGCCAGCCGAATGCGTACAGTTCATGGCTTCTGGCCGTGGTCGTTGAAGGACAGCAAACAAATAGCACTGCATACACAAGGACAAGCATACATACATGAGTAGAGGACAAGAGGTGCCTTTGTTGTCCTCTTGTGTGTTCGAAAAATGAAATGCCCACTGATACGAGCGCTCTCACCTCATACCCGCCCTAGTGTCAATGCTCACTAGACGGGGATGGGGGAAGGGGGGTAGTTACCAGTCACCGTTGACGCAGGGTCCGAGCGCCACAACTCACCATGGTACCACCACCGGGTCTTCTTGGGGTTTTTGTTGCACGTTTTCACGTAGAAGGCGTCGTCGGGTGGCCGCTTCTGCAACGGACAGGCGTAGGGTGGAAGACGACCCACAGGTGGCAACAAGTGGTGGCAACGGCAGCTGTGAAGCCCGCAGCGGTGCTGACGGCTAAAACGTTGGCGGCGGCAACTAACTGGTGGTAACAGAGTCGGTGGAAACAATACCCACCCGACAGGGTAAAACGTCAGCGGTGGCAGCAGCATCATGATCATGTAGGTCATGCCTCGATCACGCAAGGCTTCTGTGAGTGTAGTGCAAGCATGCAACAGTCTTGAGGTCATACAACAGCGCATCAATCTGCTATCTACCACTTCATGCCATTCCACCAACTGATATTAGATACATGCTCGCACTTCACATGTGTTAGATGCAATTTTACACTTTTAGCATGTATTTTGCTCACCTTGTTAAAAGGGCGCTTTATAGTGCAAGAGCTCCATATTTTATCATGCCAATTTTTATTGGATGAACACTTTCGTCCTCATTCCCCGGTTGGAATTGGATGCTGACGAATTTCCAACACCTCAAACCAGCTAAAAAATACTTAATTGGCAGACACAATACTGGACAATATTTATTAATGGACTACTCCAACAGACCTTGGACATCCTAACAGTGGAAAACAGGGCGTTTTTGAGGTTCATAAAATCGCCTATGATTGACGACTGCGAGCATATGAAAATCACAAGTCCTGAACAAAAGCTACATAATGAATACAACTGTAAGCATGATTACATGTGAAAACCAGTCATACAACAACACCACCCCGGAGTATTGCTGGGGGAGGCTTGCCATCACTAAAATGCATCAGGTCTCCTCAGAGTTCAAGTACTTGGGAATCAGATTTTCACAGTGCGCTAAACGAAGTTTAGTGGCATTTGGAATCTTCTTTCCGTGATTAGCGCTTGGAATCACGGAAAGAAGTGCGGGTACCAAGGTGGCTGTGCGGCGTACATGTTCGGTCCGCCAGAGAAATGCCAAATTTTCACAACATGTGGATACAATTTTCATCGCCACTGGTGCATTTCGCATTATCGATTTATCCCAACGTAATCACTGATTTTGACATCTTAGATACATTTGGTGGGACACTGTACATATTTGTTTCTTTTGTTGTGTGGATACAGCATGCGATGAAACAGTAGTCGTACATGATACGGCGACATTTGCAAAACAAGAAGCATATTTTCTTTTTTTTACAGACGGGAGTGATTTTTTTTGTTACTTCGCCACATGCTTTTGTGGTATTCCATCCAGGCCATGGGCGAAGAGGTTTCGACAAACCAATGTGGAAGTTGAAACTTCAGTCGGCTGCTTAGAAAAATCGTCGGGAGTCTGTCCCATACACCATCATGTCAAAAACTAAAACAAGACATATTGGGGAGGGAGTTCATGTCGGCACGGGGTCCAGGACAAGATGGTAGAGGGGCTTCAGCCCTGAACCGAGATAGGAACTCCCACCTCTCACATAGACATGATCTGGCTGACAGATACAGTCGAGGAGCGTCCTTCACACCAGAAAGCTGGAATGTATGCTTCGTGCAGTGAGGGGTAGTAAACGAAGACGTCGAAACCCGTGATTCCGGTGAAATATTTTAGCAATATCGCATGCAAAATATGATGTTGATATGCGACACATCGCATCTGCTGGGAAGTTTATGACATGGATACTAAGCATCGGGCATAGCAGGAAAACATTCCTACAGTTCAATGCTTCAAAATTGCGTGGAAAAATCATGCATCCAAGTGTATGGAGGCCAAAACAAGGCTCTGTTACTTAGTTCACATACCTCTCGGAATTTCAGGACCATGCGCCAGACATGGTCATAGAGACCGACAGACAGACAGACAAAACAGACAGACAGACAGACAGACAGACAGACAGACAGACACAGACAAACAGACAGACATACAGACAGAGACATAATACAGAGACACACACACCTTGTCCTTGCAGCTGGAGAGCATGGAGGTGATGGAGAGGCAGACGGACGCTACCGACAGCGCTGGCGACCAGTCGTCGGTCAGGATCGACAGACATATGTGGCCGTTACTGTAGATGTGAGGGTGCACCGGAATGTTGGGGCGTAAAAACACCACCTGGAGGAGAGATCAACATGCAGTGGTTAGCTTTACCCGCACAGCATGCGACTGTGCTGGAACACAGCGTCGCAGACAGAGCACTACTTGGTGGATCAGACAGTAGCGGTTCGCTTCACGTACACCAGATGGCAGCGTGCCTCTTTATGAGTCAGCGGATGATAAGTAGCGTGAAAAGACGGAGTGGGGTGGGGTTGGTGGTGGGGGTGGGGGGAGGGGGTGCCTGTGCTCAAGATATCTGGCGAGATGGAAATCCTGAGCAGGCAAGCAATACTTCTAATTTGGAGAGGAATGCAAAGCTTACTGCCTGCTTAAAGGGAATGAACCCTCTTCGGAAGTGTAATTCACATCTATCATAGCTTCGACGATTGATAATTTTGGCTTAGGAGCGCATTAACTCCTACTGGTTATGTAGTGCTCACCTATCATAGGTTCATCATACCATCATGCCATCATCAGTTGACATAACAGCATGCCGCGCGGAGTTTACACTAAGAAGGACACACTAGTGTCCAACAGACGAATGGTTCTAACCGGTTCAAGCTCGGCGAAACTGGATGAGACCTAAATCACGGGAAATGCATTATTTACTGGGGACGAATAGTCTAGGGAGTAAGTTGCCCATCTCACCTGTCGGAACTCTTCGCCCGTGACCAATCGGCGTGAGACATTGGCGACGCTACATGACTGAACGGTCGACGTGTCGTAAAAACAATTAGCACCAAGTGCATTATTTACGGTTTTTGTACATAGTGAACAAATTACGAACAATTTGCATGCTAATCTCAATAACGCTACCTATCTATCCATTTAATATTTGTGGTAACGCATTTAATAATATATTCTATATCTACAATGAAGATGTGAATAGTTTAATTACAAATAACCAAACAAGTCGCAGATTTGCCTATTGACGACAGCCCTTGCCGCCCGAAGTCAAAAAAGTTGTATCTGCTCGCTGTGGGTAGCGGGGAATAAAACTGTTGTATTTGCCCGCTGTGGTTAGCGGGGAACTTCACTTGTTTTCGCCCGCTGTGGACAGCGGGGAATATAACTTGTATTTGAACGCTATGGGTAGCGGGGAATATAACTGTTGCGTTTGCCCGCTATGGGTAGCAGGGAATGTATCTGTTGTATTTGCTCGCTGTGAGTAGCAAGGAATATAGCTGTTGTATTTGTCCGCTGTGGGTAGCGGGGAATACAACTGTTGTACTTGGCGGCTGTGGGTAGAGGGGAGCCTAACCGGCGGCAGCAGCCTTAGAGGTGGTACGGGAGACCAAGGTCACAACACGGTAAATTACACCGGGAAAAGATCACTCAGAACAAGCTGTGATGTCCAAACCATACAGCATGCAGTTCTCCTCATGATAGACGCAGTCCACAATTGTCGCTACCACTGCTGATATACGTTTTTGATCAGCAGGCAAGATCACATTTTAATAGCCGAAAAATGATGGTGAAAACCGCGCTCAATGAGCATGAACAGTATTACTTTCGGCCCTTTGCTTCTAATCCTTTGCATACAAACAAATAATTTTGTATCGATAATTGTTTTATTCTCACCCTGGTTTGCTATTGACTTAAAGCCAAATTTCCTCAAAGCTCCAAATTCTTACAAACTAAATGCACGGCAATAACAGTCGCTTCCCACATTACTTGCTGTTTGAGTGTGAACAGCGTGGCGAAGTTGCCACATAATCCAACTCACAGCTACGCCCATATGCGAATGTGGCCTGACTCGTCTCGGGCCCGAATCTAGGGCCGGCAACTTCCGCCCACCGACCGGCCCCAGCAAGTCCGCTGACACAGTACAGCCGGCAGGGTAAGCCTTTGTCCTAGCCCGACGACGCTCGTATCTGTAATGCGGAACGGCACTACCCGAGACGACCTCGTGATATCGCGAGCAGGCGCTGCAACTGCACCCAGAGGGGCTTTGCAGAGTGAACGTCAGAGATCGTGACCGTGTCTGTGATAGGACGGTCAGAACTGGTATCGTCGTGTCGCCGCCGAGTTGTTTGCCTGAAAGCTCTGGCAATAGGTGATCGTCAGCAGCTTCACTTTCCGACGGGTTATCGCGAAGCACAGGCTCGAGCTGGACCAATCACGAGCTCCCCCACAACAGAACTTAATAGAAAGACACAGGATCACAACTTCATTACTAAAATTAATGGTTACGAATTCGCCATATTTATACATATAAATAGCCAAGCCATGTAATAAGAGAGTTCATACTGAACAAACAAAAAAAACTCCAGATCCTCACACCCTCGCATGGCTTAAAAACACGCAATTCACAATGGAAAGCCGACGGATACAAGACAGCATTGGCCAGCGTCGTTCGGTTCAATTCTGTTGGAAGGCTCCCTATCCGAAAGAGAGCCCAGATCCCAGCGAAAGCGCCGCACCGCAGCAGCGCGGCGTGTGGTACAGCACCGATCGAGTCGCAGTTCAGACCACGCACACATACATCACGGATACGGCCCGTGCCTCCCAACGGCTGTCTGATCAAATGCCACCACAGCTGCTCCGGCCCATCTATGCCGATTGGAACATACGTCAACTTCGCAACACCAACGGACGAATTCAGCGCGCCGAGGACGTTCGGCTTTGCGTGCCCGTAAGCCGCGCCAAGCCACCACCACCCCCACTCACCTCCGGTGAGTCGAACGGGTACTTGGGGCTGAAGCGGAAGTTGAGACGGTAGCTCTCGCCCTCGTACAGCGACGAGACAGGCCCGGCGACCGTCACGGTCCAGCTGTGGGAAACACGCCGGTCACGACACTCACTGCACACCTGATATGCTTAATATAAATAATTGTGTACCGAATTATTGCTAGTATTGGACCAGGGTCCTATACCAAGCGCAGATTGGTAGAGGGTGTATTTTAATTCTTCATATCAATACTCGGCATCTTTGCAGATTCCATGACGTTGCAGCGTTACGGCCTACACACACACACACACACTCACGAACTCACAAGGAGATTGCATTCGGATCCGGAATCCAGCCGTACTGGATGTTGCCTGTGGTGCTGAACTCACCAATTCTCACCACCCGCAACACGACGTCTGCGACCGACCAAACGTCGACCTGACCGACCTCAGGTCAACAGCCGGACATTAAAGGCGCACCGCTGCCATTGCCACCCAGCAGACCCACATCTCCCACAGTCGTCACCGGGTCGTGGCGCCGACACCCGCCGGCACGGGAACACAGTCAGAGTCACACAGGTCAACATCACGGCTCTTCTTTCAGTGCGAAATGCCGAAACGAGCAGGATGCAGTAGAAGGCAGGATGTCGAAAATCGCATGGACACATGCGGCATAGAATATCGTTGGAGCCATCAAGCTGAATTTTTGGCAAACAGAGTACTCAAATGAGGACATTTGTGGCGTGTATTTTAGGAGACACTAATACGGGGATGCCTATATTAACGATAACGCTAACAATAGCCACGCCACACCATCAATAAACGGTGTGAATAACGGAACCCAGCACAGGTAATCCATTTACCTGGGATTGCGTCATGAGCTTGTCGTGTATCGCCATCCGCAACCATGATACATATACGAGATAGTGCTATAATCTAGGAAAGAAGACTTCACGAACCCACTTCAAGAAACAAGACGGTGATACTCCTTTGGGAAGAATGCCTACTCAACATTCAGGAAACGTTATATTCCACGCTACTTTACGAATAATTTATAACTGCGGATCCACCTCGGGGAGTTCACACTCGCCACGTCAGTCACGGATGAGGCGGGGCGGGGTCTGGCCGACACTGGGAGCCCCGTCAGAGCCGCGGGACGCCCCGGGGAGTTGACACTCGCCACGTCAGTCACGGACATGGCGGGGCGGGGTCTGGCCGACACTGGGAGCCCCGTCAGAGCCGCGGGACGCCCCTGGGAGTTGACACTCGCCACGTCAGTCACGGACGTGGCGCGGTCTGGCCGACACTGGGAGCCCCGCCAGAGCCGCCCCTGGGGAGTTGACACTCGCCACGTCAGTCACGGACATGGCGGGGCGGGGTCTGGCCGACACTGGGAGCCCCGTCAGAGCCGCGGGACGCCCCGGGGAGTTGACACTCGCCACGTCAGTCACGGACGTGGCGCGGTCTGGCCGACACTGAGAACACCGCCAGAGCCGCCCCGGGGAGTTGACACTCGCCACGTCAGTCTCGGACGTGGCGGCGGCAGACCACGTACCGACCGGCCGGGTCCGTGAGGGATGTCTGGTCTGGCGCGGTTGCCGACCGGGGCGAAATAGCGCCACCGGTTCTACTCGTTGCACGTTCATACCCAGGTGACAGATAAATGCAAGACAACGGTAGTGGTAGTACACTCATGGGAACCGATACCCATACCCAAAACCTATTAATAACGTTGAAGCACATTACTCATCGTCAGAATGAATAAGAATATACTTACGCCGGATTCAGCTTTAAACCTAGCGCCTGAAAATACTATACCAACACCATCATTGTGAGGGGAAATGACAGGTTGTGATCAAATAAGCAATTATCAGCACAGCTAAGCACACAGGACGTTGTGATGTCCAAAATATTGATGACTGCCACTATTACGCCAGTGTTCCATGGACCCAACTCGCCCCCGCTCGGATACCTATTGTAATGAAAAACCTAATTTGCTTGTTAAATGATGTGCAGCAGACAACCAGCAACCGTCCCTCAAACTCGCCTGCAAAACCTGCATCCCAGGTCCAAGATAAAAGTCATACATATCGAATCAAGACTGGCTTGATAAGAATAAAAACGATGGCCCGCCTGGACTTGGCGCCCTGGGACTTCCCGACGTGGGGTTCCCCGGATACGCGTCTGCACCGCGAGTGCCGACTTGCACGGACAGCCAATATGGATGGTGACAGCGTCCGACAACCAACAAAGACGTAAACATGAAACGGCTAATAGAAACGCTTCCGAGCTGACCGACCAGTACCCGATCTGAACACTTGCTGGACCGTCTCCACCCGGTGGCAACGAGAGGGCTGCAGGAGGTTGAATCGAACATCAGTCACGCCACTCCATCCATCTCGTCCCGAACCACTGCGCAATGAAAACGCATTCCAGTACTCAGCTTAGTGGGTGGGAGAGAGCGAGAGCGAGAGCGAGACCCAGAGACAGAGACAGAGAGACAGAGAGACAGACAGACAGACAGACAGACAGACAGACAGACAGACAGACAGACAGACAGACAGACAGACAGACAGACAGACAGACAGACAGACAGACAGACAGACAGACAGACAGACAGACAGACAGACAGACAGACAGACAGACAGACAGACAGACAGACAGACAGACAGACAGACAGACAGACAGACAGACAGACAGACAGACAGACAGACAGACAGACAGACAGACAGACAGACAGACAGACAGACAGACAGACAGACAGACAGACAGACAGACAGACAGACAGACAGACAGACAGACAGACAGACAGACAGACAGACAGACAGACAGACAGACAGACAGACAGACAGACAGACAGACAGACAGACAGACAGACAGACAGACAGACAGACAGACAGACAGACAGACAGACAGACAGACAGACAGACAGACAGACAGACAGACAGACAGACAGACAGACAGACAGACAGACAGACAGACAGACAGACAGACAGACAGAGACAGAGACAGAGACAGAGACAGAGACAGAGATAGAGATAGAGATAGAGACAGAGATAGAGATGGAGATAGAGACAGAGGCAGAGACAGAGGCAGAGACAGAGACAGACAGGGACAGAGACAGATGCAAAGACAGACAGAGACAGAAACATGCTGATATCACTCACTCGGAGAGATTGTCGCCTATCTCTTCCGGATCGACTGTGACTCCAGGTGGCGGCTCCGTGGTCAGGTTCATTAGCTCCTTCTGCAGCCGTCTCTGCAACACAGGCAACACTACATCAGCCCCGTGGTCAGATTCATTAGCTCCTTCTGCAGCCGTCTCTGCAACACAGGCAACACTACATCATCAGCCGGAAACAGCGGCAGCACCACAGAGGCGGGACTTGTGTCTCACAAGACTTGTGCACATTTCATGGTGGCCATGCAACTCCAGAAATTAGGAATATTCATCACCGTGACCTATAGGTATGCACGGAAAAAATGGGCTTTGGACAGCCCGTGCAACACCAAAGATTGTGTGGCCGTGTGCCGTGGTTGTGATGAAATTGACACTCGCTATCCGTATCTGTGCAAACATATGCTCTTATCATATCCTGGAGCTAGCCACTCCAGACGATGTCGATACGCCTCCGCATAAACACGACCAGCTATTATTCCACGACAATTATTCAAACTGGCTATCCACGGGAGACTAAAAACGTCCAAACAAACCCTGGCCGGGCCAAGTAACACAGTTAATCGTGAATGGTGAGCCACTCCTCAATCACGTTATACACCCACCAGACCACAGATTTCACCAGCCCTGTCAGGACGAAGTCTCGAGTTCTGGTCAGTCTCAAGTCACGAGCCAGCTGCTTCCAGGGATGTGTTGATTGATATTATAGTTCTTACCGCGGGCCAGCACACGTATCAAGACATGGAAAGACGGCAGCACTCGGGAGGCGGCCGATAACACACGGACACACCATGGTCACCGAGAGCGCGCCACCGGCCGGCTTTCCGGTCAGATTTGGTGCGGTACCAGGCCGCCCACGCCGCGGCGGTGTTTCCCGTGGGATTCGGCGCCACAACGCGCCGCCGGCGGTGTTTCGCGCCACATCCGGCAGGTCACGCCGCCGGCGCGAACACGACCACCGCCGCCGGCTCAGGTGACACAGGCCATCACCGGGCCGGAATCAATACGGCGCCAGATCAGCGTGGTGATCCACCGCACGTGCCAAGCCGACGGCTGTCTCCGAGCACGTCGGCGCTCGGTGCCGATAACCAGCGCGACGTGGCCGGCGCATGACCCGCCAAGCCACCGTGAGATGCGCACCAATGCCTCGCCGCCGGAGTGGCGCCATGTGCGGACACACACCCCACAGATTATGGCGGGGACGTACCTCGCCGCCGCAATGGCGCCATTTGCGGAAACCCGGTATATCGACAGATTATGGCGGGAACGTTCGGCCCACCCACCAGTGAATGGAGTTGGCACGACGGCGCTGGTGCCAACTGTACCCGCTCCTGTTCCCCTGCGCACCTGCTCCTGTTCGCTCCTGCACGGCCGCCCTGTTGCTAAAACGTCGGAATGTGAACAATGCCGTTTTCCTGCACCCTCTATGGAAATTACCAAGCAATACACACCTGATTATCATCTCACCTTACTGTCTGCACGGAGCTGAACAAAGAACATCTGACCTGCGGAGCTGAGTCAATGTACAAACCACGGCCATAGGCGGTGAGTCTGTGAGGAAAATGACCGGAGAACGAACCCCAGTGACGTACGACCGAGTGCACCTTCCCCTCCCCTCCCCCACCAACGTCCGATTCAGCGTCACTGCCCGGCTCGAACACTCAGACCAAGCATTCAATGAAGCGACAAGCTTCACAAGAGGCAGGCACAAGCGATACACAAATAGCGCACACTTGGAGCGGCTTCTGGAGACATCGACCGTGTACGTCAGACGGTAATCAGAGCGACAATCGGAGTCGCCGACCGTGTACGTCAGGCGGTGATCAGAGCGACAATCGAAGTCGCCGACCGTGTACGTCAGGCGGTGATCAGAGCGACAATCGAAGTCGCCGACCGTGTACGTCAGGCGGTGATCAGAGCGACAATCGGAGTCGCCGACTGTGTACGTCAGGCGGTGATCAGAGCGACAATCGGAGTCGCCGACCGTGTACGTCAGGCGGTGATCAGAGCGACAATCGGAGTCGCCGACCGTGTACGTCAGGCGGTGATCAGAGCGACAATCGGAGTCGCCGACCGTGTACGTCAGGCGGTGATCAGAGCGACAATCGGAGTCGCCGACCGTTTACGTCAGGCGGTAATCAAAGCGACAATTGGAGTCGCCGACCGTGTACGTCAGGCGGTAATTAGAGGGACAATCGGAGTCGCCGAGCGTGTACTCCAGGCGGTAATCAGAGCGACAATCGGGTATCGTAGACGAGCGCGCTGCCTGCGCTGATCAGTGCAATGCAATGCACAATGTTGCACACATAGCCAGCCATACATAACAGCGGCCGCGACCCAGCACACGCACGGCATCACGGCTTGAGTGGTACTCGGCAACCCGGATTGGGAGGACGTTTTTGGGCTACTAAATTCGGAAAGGAGTATGTTAGCTCTGCGTGATAATAAAAACACTTAATTGTTTACAACAAATTTCGGCCGTTTTTGCCAAAGCGAAATAAGCTTGCAGTCATTGTCAAACAGCACCATGTAATATTTCGGCAAGAAAAGGCTGGTTTCCCCCTGCCGTATATTCATGTGTTGAGCCCAGGAGGGAAGTAACGACGGAACACTCCGTCAATAACTTCGAATTCCAGACGAGAATGCTGCTTTCTGCAAGTTTATTTTCATTTCGAGATATTCTATATACGTCATATCGGTTTAATGTGGGTTTAATTTATATTCCCGCACCATTCAGAACCAAAGGAATTGTAGGAATGGGTATATTTCTTGAAAACTAATAATCGGCTGCTGACGATCGTCCCCCAAACCATTATGCACTTTTTTTTGCTGCACTAATTCGCCGGCCGCAAAATGCATCTGAGACGGCATGCTGTGGTGAACAGGACAGGGTGAGTCACTCGAACAACGCGACACCACGTAGCGGGGCGACCTTGTAGTCCGCGGCCGACCCTCACGCGCATCAATATTTAGGTGGCCTAATATCGCATGGCACCACTGGGATCGAACACCTGACGAGCGAGGCCGATCCTCTCAAGGCTCCTGTGGCGCGGCGCCGCAGTTGGACAATACCAAGCCATGTGACACAAGGGTAATGTGACAAAGTAAGCCAGCACTAATGAGCAAACGGGCGTGGCAATCCAGTTGGCATGGAAACATGATGCACACACGTGGATTGTCGCTGACTGTAAATACCACGGGGCCGGCATGCGTGGGCAGCGTCGCAATTGTGCTATGGAATACCGATTTTGGAGAGTAAAATGTTTCAACTATGCAAATCGACGACGACAATTATTATAAACAAGAACAATTGGATCCTCAAATATTGCACTGTTAGCGAGATTATAAAAGCTCTTGCTTACAAGCACAGCGACAAGGACGATTCAATAAAAGAGCAATACGCTTGCAAAATTGCATTCCCAAATAGCACCATTCCACCCTCCACCACGAAACACGTCAATTTTCTGCACCGGATGCGGGTGCGAAAAATCCGGGACAACGTCATTGTTCAAATCCTGCACGAAGTTCAGAGTTCACGATCACTGGAACTGGAGGGTCTATGACATACCAGCCACAAGCGTACTCGTGCACAAGGCCATAGGACCGAGCTTCACAATAGGACGATCTCCCAAGTATTTCCTCAAAGCATATTTTACACTTACAACGTGAGCGAGCTGGCAGACTGGGCGACTGCCACCTCCGAGCCAGTGTAGATAGTGAGGGCGACTGCTACCTCCGAGCCAGTGTAGATACAGCGGGCACAACGCAAGCGACTATGTCTGGATCACATCCATGCCAATTCAGCCAGTCGATAATACTCAGTTTGCGCTGTAACTGGGCATATAGTTTTTGGTAGCTCTGAACACGATCTTGTTATTTTTAGAAGAATCAGAATAATGGTTTCAGAGTTATTGACCGGTTTTAATTTTTACGACGCTTGAAAATGGTAAAGTTTAGCCAGCCATTTCTGACAAGCCACTTCATCATGAAAATAAATTCAGTGTCAAGCGATGGAAAGTGCGCTATGCTGAAAGTGGAAAAATTAGAACATGTAACATTATTTAAATGATACCTTTAGAAAAAAAAATCAAAATCTTAAAAGCTGCTTTGTAGAAACATGAGAATCCACGTGATAAAAAACAATGATACTTTTGGATTCGTCGTGCATTTTGATATCACAATCAGTGGTCAAACTGGTGGGCATATTCATACCTTTACATGAATGTACTCCGACGCGTCTGAGACTCGCGTCCAGCGACAGGGTTAAAATAATGGTTTTTCGTTATGTGTGAGATGTCGAAACGAACCCAGCAGGATGTCGAAATTTGCCAGGGAATTGGCGCCATTTAAAATGCTTTTGATGTCTTTCAGACTAAAATTTGAGTGAAACGTGCAGGCTGGACTTTTATCATTTGTTTTGAGATTCACAATTTAAGAAGAGATATATTCGGGAGAGCGAGAACAACTATGCTATACACTGATATTGTATGACATCACAGTATAGGCCATCTCCTTACCTGAAATTGCATTGGAAAATGTTTGTGTATCACCATTCCTTATCGAGAGCATTCACATGCTACTTATAGATACTGTTAGAAATGAGACATGAAGACTTGATAAGCATCCATGAAGGAGCAGGATGCCGATACTTCTTGGAGAAGGATGTGGATTGTGTCCAGAAAGTGGTATATTCCATCCTATTTCACGAATAATTTATCACTGTCCAGTGATGTCCATGCTACCCCACCACCCCATCTCCCTCCCCTTCAGACAACTACAGTACACGGCGCACAGGTATCTGGTGAAGGGCAGTAGATGACCTGTGATTACAGGAGAAGGTTCAGCGGCCCGGGAAATGTTCAGGCATTTAAGTACTGTCTATAACTACCTTGACCACACAATGGCCCAGGCCAGCGTAATAAGTGGATGAAGTGTGCCGAAAACTGATGTCATTGAATTCATTGTATGGTGCGGTGCACGTTATACCAGGCACTTCTTGAAGAACTGGTGCTACCAAACATATCCGCCTATATTTCTTGGATAGTCAAGTGTGAGACTATTGGAATTCGCATTCCTACGTTGTATGACGTATCTATGTTGTTGAACTTTGTAATGGGTTCTGCCATTATGGTTTTATGTAGGCTTCTATTCACTGGATATTAATGTCAGAATATTAACTTAAGAATGAAGTGGGATATGAATTTAGATAGCGCCGGAAAGCATAATGTCAAAATTACTATTTCAACTCTGCGAATAGCGATTAAAATGTCAACGCAATCTTATTGAGATCTACTGCAAACAATTTCTTTCGACTTTCTAGAACTTTAGTCCGCATTCATGCTGGGGTGTCTTCATGGGCCAAGGCCCTAAGATAAGCAGAGCTTGTTGCGTGAACCAGATCCCATTTCCAGATTCGTTAATTCCAGTTCAGCAGAATAACTGTGACCGAGAGATTAACATCCCTTCAGTGTCCGGACACGGCAGTAGCGAGCCAGTTGCCAACTAATCTTCCCAGACGTGGGCTAAATGCGCGCGTGTGGAGCGACTCGAGCCCTGCTTTCCCAGGGCAGGGGAGATCAATGCAGGCCTGCTCTCTAACCAACAGAACAACGGACCTGCTGAGCTACTATTAACGAACTAGAAAAAGAAACCTGTGAGGAAATATCGTAAGCCACGTACGTTTACACGCCAAACCTGCTGCACATTTTCGGTCATTAGCCGGCGTCTCGCCGCTCACAGTCATGTCCCCAGCCGTTGTTCGGCTATGGTCTTGTCTGGAACGTGTTAGGAGACCCTGGCCGACTCAGATGATGGCGATGACGTGGCCGGCGACATCACGTTAGCCTGGGCGTCACCTTCACCTGGACCTGAGCATCCCGTATGCGAAGAGCTGGCTGATGACATTTAATTTCCTTTCCCTCGCTGCGAGGTCCATGCAGGTTGTGTTTTGTTTGACGTCGCCGGACACTTTTCGACACTGTATTCGTCTTTGTCTTGGGTGTCGCCTGTTATGTGGGTTAACACGTATTTTGAAAACTATAGACAAGGTCTTCGCTTTTTTTGTACTTGGTTATGATTTCTTAATCATGCGAACGCGTTCATTTTATTTCAGCTTTGTCAATTTTCGACCTCCACGTCAATACTCTCAGAATATTGTCCTGAACAGGCTTCACAATGTGCTTTTCATTTGGAAGTTCCTCTGACAGGCAGGGGCAGGTACCAGGGAAGGGGAGGAGCACTGAGTGCATGTGCCTTCCAGTGGAAAGGTGGCGCTTATCACGGAAGCGACGCGTCAATGGAGTGGGGCCCTTCCAGTCACGATAGCGACGCATCAATGAAGTGGGGCCCTCCCAGTCATGGAGGCCATGCGTCAATGAAGTGGAGCGCTTACCGTGGAGTCCGTGGAGTGAAACACAGTCACAGCGCCACAAGACCACAAGTTCTTCTAACGATGCGGAAAGCCGTGCAAGCGACGCAGTAGTTGTTTGTACTTTTTGACACACTTGGCAGTTGGGGTCACCTGCCTATCACACCGTATGATTGATTGATTATTTGGGCTTAAGGGCGCGTGGATATCACACCGTATGGAATATACTACCATGTGTCCGTGGTTTCCCAAATACTCAGCTTAATTCCTGAGCTACCAGCGACTTTAAGCTATGCAGCGTCGCCACTTACACCCGCAAAATAATTGCAGGGAAGCTAAAATGCCAAGCAAACTTATTTCTCCCCTGGGAAACCAGCAAATATGAGAGAAAACGCCACCTAGTTGGCTGTAGGCTGCTCTCATCATCGCTACAACTGGCTGCCACTGACCTCGGCAGGATTTGCCATGCCCCAGTGCTTCGGGTTCTGGTAGTGCCGTCCAAGTTCTGCTCAGGCCTGGAGGATGATGACTTGCATCAGTATCTGTGAGAAAAGAAAATAATTGGCTACACTCTGCTAATGCCAATTATACTGAACCATATTGGCCTTCAGGAGACTGCAACCTTGTATCAAACTGTAGAAAAAAAACATGAACAAAGTACTGCATGAACCAAGCAATAGATTACACTGATTATTGTCACTGATGATACATGCACAATTCCTATGATAAAAGGCTACAATGAAGGTATACAAGGTTGCAATGATATAACCAGGACAGGAAGAACCAGTCCAGATCTTTGTCTGAATACACAAGCAACAGTTCTGTGCATGGTAGGCTAACAACTGATGCACCCAAGTAAAACAATATGGAAATTGTCAACAAACAAATGCCACAAGACACAAAATCAGCCAGCAGACTCAATAAGTCTAGCACACTTCAGGGCAAGAAACTAAATCAGAGAGCACAGGGAAATCCCACCAGCAAGTCTAACACCCTGTGAGAAATATGAAGGTGTCATGTCACCAGTGATTATCATATATAATGCATTCATCCACAAATCCACATACATGTTGATAAATGGTACCCCTAGTGTACTGCCTAACAAGCTCACATTGTGGTATGCCAATAAATACATGAGGAAAATAAGGATGAAGAAGAAAAGCATTAGGTTCTTTTATGATGTATTCAACCACCAAGTCATACAGCATCTCCAACCTCCCACACATATTGCTCTTGAGTGGTCTCAGTAAATACCATCACTTGTGAGATTTGAACCCACGATCTTGCAATCAAGAGACTGATGCTCTACCAACTGAGCTACTGCAGCCCCAGAGAAAGAAGAAAGAAGACTGGATTCAGAGGTACTCAGTACCAGTGAATGGCAAAAAGAGAGAAGATCCTTCACAAAAATCATGGTTTTGGGATGACCCATGAGCATTTGAAGGAACAAATTTGAGGCATTAAGGTGAAGATAGAAGTTGAGGTGCATCTTGAGGAGGGAGGTATTGGACACTGCAGCCAGTATTCTGTGACAGTTCCAAGCTGAGGATGGATCTGTGGAGGAAGACCAGTAGCAGCAGCCTGTGAATCATGATGATCAGAAGCAGATGAAGGGAAGTGGTCCACACCAAGGGTCAGCATGACCCTGCACTGAGACAAAATGTTTGCTGACAATTGACACTCAAATTACCATTCCTAACTACAAAGCCTGTTATAAAACAGACTAGATAATGCAAACTTAGATAATTTTTGTACTAAATTAAACCTCAGCCACATACTTGTACCTTGATTCATTGTGCAGTAAGTGCAATACCTGCATACAAACAACATGACTAGATACCTACATATTTCATTCAGGATTATTGGCTTCAATACCAATGTAAGGTAAGTTGAGTTTGGTAACTTTGTATTTTAAGGTGTCCTAAGATGTGACCATCCATTTATTCTGTAACTGATTTTTAGTTGGCAAGCAAAATAATACCAAAAAAGGAGCTGGGAGATTGGCAACATACAACAAGAATCATGTTTCAAAAAGCAGTAAATGCAACATAACCTAACCCAGTGTGTCCACATTCCCTATTCATGCAATGAGGCAAGGATGTACTTATGTGTAAGGATGTAATAATGAAATACAATGAAATATGAAATACAATCAGAAGTTTGACCTATTTAGAGGTAAAGAATCAGCTAAATGTAGTTCCATTTCTACTGCACATTACAAGCCCTCTGGGAAGAAATTTTTATATTTACAACCGATGGCTAACTGATGCAATTTGTGACATCATGACCTAATCTGACCAGTGTCCTAAAGTTACTTCACCATTAACTGTGTGGATGAAGGAAGAAGTTGCTTGGGAATAGTGAAAGATTGGAAGAAAGTATAGGTTTGCCACCTAAGGATTAAAAAGCAGAATACCTTTCGCTTCAATCACATGCATTTTACATTAATTAGCAGTTGTGTGTATGACTGTGCATACATCATGTGGCAAAATGGTAAAAACCGAAGACGAGGATGAAATACCACAACTCCATTAACTGTGCATTTCCAGGCCACATGGTGAATAATTTTACACTGAATCTGACAGAGCATTATCTTCCTTTTAGGAAAGCTTTACAAAATTCCAAAATCATTTTTCAAACATTTTGTTTCATCTCTTAGTTTTCCAAATAAAAAACCTACACTGACCTGGTTTTTGTTTTGAGGAAAAACTTCAAAATATACCAAAGCTTCCAATTATTTGTCTATAAAAGGTTTCATAATCTAATTAAAAGAATATTAAAAAGATTAAAAAATATAAGATTTCAGTCTATTAAAAAAAAAATATCACTGTCATTTGCTTATGGAGGCAAAATGTGTGCAAAATCTGTATTGTTTACATCTCCAAGTGCAATAACACCTACCAAAGAATTCATATCTCATTTTTTTTCTGACATGATCAACAAGAAATTTAAGGTACATACCTTCCCATTGCAAATGCTTACTTTACAGCTTAATCCTGCATTAACTTTTTGGCATACTGTCTGATCGAGAAGACAACATAATGGCAAAAATCACCAGGCAATGGAACAAATAGCAGAATGTAATATGTATGAAAGTACCTTGATGATGTAAAAATGGTGATTCCTCACTATGAAATATTTATCAAAATAGGTAGGTATATGGCTTGCTTGTCTAAGATAGGTTTAGTTAGATTAGGTCAGGTTAAATTTGTCATGCTTACTCAACAGCTGTTGTAGCTGTAGGTAGGCAGACACCTACCTGCAACCTACCATAGGACTTAAATGAGGTCAGTAGGTATATCACAGCAGCATTTAATATGTGCCTGGATTCCTACCTACCTTGCTAGGTCAGGTTTCATTGCTATTTATTATTACATTGTTAGCATATATTTCCAATTGACATAATTTCTTCCACATTATTACTTCCCGAGCAACTGCCTTGGCACTATCTAGCTAGGAAGGTACTTACCTAAGTTAGTATGCTTAGTATGACCCACCTACCTACATGGCTAGGATGTTGACGTTGTTTTTTGGGGCAGCAAAGGGATCTCATGATTTCCCAGTGAATATGACCTCTATGTTCAAGTTATGCCCCAGTATCTCATAAATTATCAGCTTCCTTTCGGACGAATCCTGTTAGTGGAGCTCTCCAGCACCAGTACACTTCCAATATAACTGGTAGGTACCTACCTAGGTACATACCAAGGTCTACGCCTATTCACATTAACATGGACATTGCTGGACGATATTTCACCTTACCGGGATAGGAACACTTACCCCCAGTTGTACAAACGATACCTATATCACCGACGAAAGAAAAAGCAATGTCTGTATATAATAGAAGGTAGTCTAGATGTTTTAATTTGTCTCAATAAAAAGCTAACAGATAGGCGTTCCCACTCTCCGCTTTCACCCTCGATATCGTGCGCAATCTGTTTGTTTTCTCTTTGGAAGGAATCAGACGCTGCCAGATTTAGCTCTGAAGACGTTTCTAGCCGGTTTTACAGCAGCAACTTGCTCATTCTTAGTAAATCTGGTATGACTTCATTCATGGTATAAAAGGTAGTGGCTAGCATAACGTCAATCATATTTATTTCTCAATGACATACCATGTGGATTATAAGAAACGAATGGGCAAGTATTCTCTTTAGAAACGTGTATTATATGCAGGAAATAGTTTTTATATCCGATGAATTTCATTTAAAGATTCCTATTTTTTGGTTCTAAAACTTATATTCAGTCCGTTCCTCTTTTTCTAGCGTTCCATCACGGTACGATCGTATCAGGACTGTATGCTTCCGAAAAACCTGGTACGCAAGCATGAATCGAGGCGGCAGTCAATTGAAGATTAATGGGTTTATTGGGTTAAAGGTTGTTTCAGATAGTGGTCAATGAATTTAAGATAACATCAATGAATTCTGGGGAGGTCGATATCAGTTCTTCTGGGGAGGCTGGAGATGGTGAGTAAAACCTGGAATTAATTCCATCTACCTACTTCCTTTTGCGCTTTGGAAAATTGCATGCATTTGATACGCGTATCCAGGCCCCTGTCATCCCCATGCCTTCCTGCGTGTCGGCTCGAATGGTACAAATGACGTCATCTGGGGTACAACTTTTTGGCCATTTTAATGGTTTCATGCATGTTAAAATGGAAATATTTTCAATTGAACTCACTTTCTAAATCCTATAATATCACGTCTGCGCTTTTGGAATCGTGTTGAGCTATTATTGTATCATTCTCAGTTAGGCTGCGAATTAGGCGACAACCATCACGAATGCAACGTTTTAGGGGCACTCATTTTCTCAAATTCTTAGATGGCGCAGTTGAGTCATAAATAGCGCAGTTGTTGACATAGCTCCCTCGTAGGTTTGTTTTGTGCTTGGTTTCATGTCTGTCGCACCTTGTGTTCGATGTACGTGCGTTTTAGTTTTAGTTGTATTGTATAGTGTTCTGTTGTGGTATGTCTTTATCATCTGGAAGAAAGATATGGAAAGAATAGATTGTCACCCAACATGCTTATGTTTCCAAGAGATGAAAATGCATATTAGACCTGGTTGACAGTGAAAAGGATCTGATGGAGTTCATCCAACCAGCCCATCCATTTGTTCCAACCACTTTACCTCTGATGATTATGATCATAGCCACGGATGCAGCTGAAAATAATGTCAGTGTCAACACCTGTCTTTTCTGGTGTCATTCCATGAATTAGCCCGCCTATCAAATCTGTATGGTATGGAGTGTTGCATCATGCTTGTCTGGAATGCTAACTACATTTTGGAGCATCTTAGACATCAAGACACAAAAGATCATTGTGACTATGAGCCACAAGGGCCCTTCTTGGTTGCACTCTGAACACTCAACCAGTTGCCCACCAAATCCGTCGATCAGCCCTCCCTGGAATACTGAAAAGCAAGCCCTCTATTCTTCTAATAATTACCTATGGTGTTTTTAAAGATGTTCAGTGTGCTGCTACTGACAATGGTTTTTGGCATCTGGTTCCAATGTTCTATTACCCTGTTGGTGAAGAAAGACTGTCTTAACCTTGTCTTGCTGTGGTTAACTTTAATTTTGAATTGATGACCTTCAAGTGCATCATTTCTGTTAGATTAAAATATTTACCTAATATATCCATCCTCCTGACCATGAACAAATTTAAAGACCTCAATGAGTGCTCTTCTCAACTTTATATATCTAAGTGAAAACATGTTCAATTTCTTCAATCTTTCCTCATATGCCAGGTTGCTTATGTCATTAACCATTTTTGTACCCATATTTTGTACTCTCTAAAAGCGAACAATCTTTTTTCATAACTAGGAGTCAAAGCTTGGACACAGTATTCCAAATGTGGCCTGACATGCACAGTAAAGCTTCCTGATGACTTCCTCACTTATGTATGATACATTCCTATATATTGCCCCAAGCATTCTCAGTGCCTTCTTCCTGGATTCTTTCGTCTCTTCTGATGCCCTTAATCTTGTGTTCAGAATAACACCAAAGTCCTTCTGCTGAGTCACCGATAGAACTTGGCCACCGCCATCAAATATGGAGACTTCATATGCTGCTTATCTTATCTTCATATCTTATCTTTGTATAGCTAAATAAAGAACCAGTTCAATTAGTTTGATGCCACATCTATTCACATTAATTTTAGCACGACCATCATCAGCAAACTGGGACTGGAGCAGGACGGCCTTGCCGTCATTGCCGGCTTCGTCGCCTACAAAATGAGGCGTCAATACATCGCTTGGCTTTCCGACGTTTGAAGCACCGGAGGCGCTCCTGGCCGTTGTGTCCAGCTCTTGGTCAATCACCATCGGTCGCGGCGGGCGCTGCATGCCACATACATGTTCCACGACAGATCGACAAATAAAATTTCGATTTTGCACCCCCACATCTCAGATTTTGATGAAAATGAGTCTATAGGGTTATCAGCAGCCCTAAACACGCCTGTGACATTTTCAGGCCTCTCCGACTTCCGGTTTTCGAGCTACAGCCTGCGACATTTTTACATTCGATGCATACATGGCTTTGTTTGGCAGGATTTATCCCTGCTACATTGAATGATAAGTAGGTGAGTTTGTACATCAAAATGATTGCAATCCCATGCAGAATGAACGTTTATCACTATCGAAACCATAGCAATTAAATATATGTCAAATATAACACTTTAAAAATGCCAAGTTCTCTTGAGCAATTTTCCCCTTCGATATTGTGATTTTTTATATTTTTTAATGAAAGAGCGTTGATTATTACCTATATTTCATCAATAAAAAAGTGGTTATCGGCTTATAAATATTTTAAACATAATTTCAAACACCAACCGCCCGGCCTCATTTTACCCAATACGGCGTCGTTCAGCAACGGCCGCGGCCAGCTGCAGCCAACGGGGATAGGGGTGCTGGCGGCTGTCGTCCGCGGCCCCGTGAGATTGAGAGGACACTGCAGATTATTTATAAACACCAGGCAGGACGTTTTAGCACTTCATTTATTATTCACACAAATAACAAGCCGGAAAGTACATGTACATTTGCGAATGCTAACGAGATGGTACAATGAGCCTTATCAGAGGTACAAAATGCATAACTTAACATTAGCTCACTTCACATTGTAATTCGCACATAAACAAACGGAAATCAGCTGCCGATGTAGGTCACGCTAACCATTCAACCTAAATCCTGTAGCAAATCAGGCCACCATCACTTCTCTTCCTTCACTTATGGCAAGTTCTCACGCAACGACAATGTTTGCCTTCACTGGAGTTACCCTGTGTATTTTTAGAGTCCCTTTGACAGTTTTTGCCATTGACAGTCTATCGCCAAGCTCATGCCGTGTACGACTAACCTCTTCTTTCGCTACAAAGTAGCACTCGGTATGCAAATTACCCTTGTCCTGTAGCACTTTACATAGCCTTTCCGCAGTAAGAATGTGGTCCGAGTGTGTCCGCGAAAGACTGGAGCTAGCTGCAACCCTTTTCAGTGTACCCCCAACACCGTCGCACGAATTTCTTCCCATGCAACGTTGCAAAAAAATTCAATTCGCACTGGACTCCGAAATCCTCATCATGAAAACTCACATTCACGAAATTAAACTTATTCTTGTACTGGGCAGCTGACCCATCCGAAAAATAATGAATCTTTTTCAAGTTCGGGACTATGCCTTTCACTTTCGGTACAATGTGCTGCAAGAATGTGTGCACAGCGACGGTGTCATGCTTCAGTTCGTTTGATAACACGCAAAACTGTGGCATTCAATCTTTCCAGCCTCTCGCCAATAAACAACAAACGGATGAACGGTACACTGTGGTGCGTTCCAGTGATATGACTGAATTTCGTCTTGAACTACAAAAGTGTAGTTTTCTGAAAAATCTAATATGATCAGTGCTTCATGCTCAGGTAGCTGCTTTTTTAGATCGTCGAAATATTTGCTTTGATGCTGACTCGTGAAATGATGCCGAGTAAGTGTCACAATGGCGTCAGACAGTTTGTCAAGAAACTCGTCCATAGGAAGAACAATTTCGGTCAAAGTGCAACGATCCGTGCTTAGCCACTGACTAAATCTGACTTCGTCCACCAAGTCTGAGATTTCCCCTGCCTGCGCATTTAAAGTGTCGATCAAATATGACCTGACACCGTCCTGACCTGGACAGTTTTCACACTTTTGCAGCATACAGGCTTCCCTCCCGACATCACAAACCGCGTGCTTCAACAGGTCCTTGTAGGTAATGTCTTTTAAGCCCAGAGACGCTAACATTAGCTTAACGTTCTGGTGATAGCAACATACACAAACCGTATGAGTGCCGTTGCTTCCCAACAGGACACAGTGTTTGGGGCGGAGGCTGGCGAACTTAGAAAACCCAATGCGCGGGTTGCTACCGTTCTCTTTATAAAGTTGGTAAATTTCCTGCAAATTACCTAAAATCAAACGTTTCTGCTTCTTTACTTTAACCCCATTCTCATCTCTTACCGTCACATAGTCTTTTTTCCAGGACATATTCTTGACATCCCACGCTCGGCTCCCCCTTCCCCTCCCCCTCCCCCCGGCAGGCGTATCGCGAGGCAGCGGCAGCGCGCGCGCCGGTCCGGTGAGCGCAGCGCCCGCATTCACCGCATTTGATTCGTCTTTCCAAGTCGATAACCACTTTTTTATTTATGTTTCTAGGGTAAAAAACTACGCTCTTTCATATGAAAGTGAGAAAAAATACGATATCGGAGGGGAAAAATGTTTTTATTTCTTTTCAATTTTTGATTTGGCTAGAGTCGGCAAAAATTACGTAATGAAAGTTTAAATGGTGGCATAGTCATATTCTTCAATGTTTTGTCTTCATTTTGACGTATACATTTGTTCAGTTACTGAAAAATGACTCAGAGAAAATTAGCACCAAAGATAGTCATGTCAGTGCAAAATGTAAAAATTATATAGTTCATAACTAGAAAACGGTAAACCTAAGAGACTTCAAAATGGCACAGGCGTGTTCAGCGATGCTGATAACCCTATAGAACCATTTTCATCAAAATCTGACGTGTGAGGGTGCAGGTCACATGTCGATTTGTCGTGGAATGCCCCATACGTGGTAGAGGGCGATGACAAACCAGTTCAATTATGATGTCTGCTTCATCATGGATTCAACCTGCACAGGCGACACCAGCATCGTGAGACCCGGGGTGGGCGTCATTAGTAGCCGGCAGCCGAAGCTAGGAGTATGGCTAGTTGTGTGAGACGGGGGCTGACTCGAGTTAGGCTGCATGTGCGCATTGGCTGGTTGCGCAGGAACTCTGCTCGGCAGAGCGCGGGGGCAGGCATCTAGGCAGGTCCGCCATCATGTCACCAGGCAGCGATAGGATGTCCACCCTCACACTGCCGGCCATGTGTCACCATCTTTGCTGTGCGTCGTGTCGTGTCGCCCGGTTCTGCCCTTTGTAACCGTGTTTGTTGTTGCCACCGTGACCAGAGGCGGAATGACGGCGCCTCCTGTGCTCCCGTTCTGGCGGCATTTTGCATTGGTTTCATGCCGCCCGATCCTGCCGTTTTGTTCGCGTGTTTTGCTGCTGCCACTGTGACCACTGACGGGTTGGCGGCGCTCCCGCCTCCCTGTGTCGGCCCGCCCTGGCGGCACTTGACTCTGCCGTCGTATCGCCCGGTCCCACTGTCCTGCTGGCGTGTTTTGCTGCTGCCGCTGTGACCAGGGGCAGACCTAGTTATCTTGGGGCAGACAAGCTGCGCCCGTCCTCGCGGCACTTGACACTGCTACCGGCTCTGGTACTGCTATGAAACAGGTGTGGCGTTTGGCATTTCATTGTTGCTCATGAGGCCTATGATCATTGGTTTGAAAGAACGATATGCAAAGTCTCTGCTCCACAAACTTGATTGTGATCCTTCATTCATGCTCTGAATCGGAAACAGCACATAAGCCGACTAGGTCGACTACGCGGATGTGTACGAGTGTTTTGAATCATCCAGATCTAGTTCTGAACGCATTGTTACGGAATGCCGCCAATACATGCCTGACCGCTTTTAGCACCCCATGTCTAACCGCTTTCCAGTCCATCCGCCGAATGTAACCTCCGAACTAAAGTGAAATTTTACATTCTTTTGGGATGGGTCAACCCCCGCTTACGACTGGCGTGAGCCCACCTCCCCCAGTCCATAGGCCTTCCTGCTACCTCCAGGCATTGCTTTCCCAAATCGTTTTCTGGAAGTTCCACCCATGTTGCTGAGCTGGTACGGAGGTTCACAGTTGCCCCCATAAAAGGGATGTCTGCCTCTCACGTGCTCTTTATGGTCCTGTCGATCTAAAAAAAGAAACGATTGTCCCCTTCTTTTCCTCCTATATCAGGGGCACTGCCGCATATAGAGGGGTTGAAAGGCCTTTCGGTCAATGAATTTTGGCATGCCCAATGCTAAATTTTATGTACATTAAGGGACTCGACCTCCCTCCCCACCTTATTCCATCATGGCGACGACCACACTTCAGATACGTCCTTACTACATTTCGCCGCAGTAAGATGCTAATTCTCTGCCATATTTGGCCTGTCTTACCTCGCTTCGTACGTTCTTCCGGGTATAATATGTGTATAAAAGGTATTGGAGATCCCTTCCGGGACTATGACGCTCAAGGTTTGCACCTACACCTATTAAATCCTCATTTTATCCCCCGTACTATGCATACGCTGCGTATATTCCACAGCGTGTTAGTGGCTTGGCCGTATTAAGTGGTACCCCAGATGACGTCATATAAGGACCTGCGCAGAAAGCTGCGCAGTAGGGATGACGCCACCTCGTATATATCGCCTTGCGCGTACCTACCTAGAGCGGTGTTCTATAGCCTCGCCTAGAGCATACCTCAGCCTTTCTGGTTTTGCACTTCTGCACCCTACGTCGGTCTGACGCTGCGCTCGCCCAACACTTATAAACCACGAGTGATTGGCCTCAAGTGTTGACGGAGAAGAAGGAAGACGCGGACGAAGCCTCGGGCCGAAGACGGGAGTTTGGAGCAGCCGACGCCAGTCAACGCCTGCCACCTGCCACCCACCACCTACACCACCTACACCAACACACATACATATACTTAGAACAAACGCACACAAACACCGTTCCAAACCCAACCTCCACCTACACACACTACCCTCCCGCTCCGCTAACCTATTCTCAGCTACCTTCAACCTCAAGCCTCTGCATCTACCTTTCAGTGTCGTCTCTACCACCTCGCTCTACACCATCGTCTACAAGCTTTCTACCTACATCTACGTACTCTACAACCTCTCTACATCTACCTCTACAAGCCTTCTTCAGTGATCCAGTGCAGTGCCTCGTCTAAACTTCAGCTACATCTACTTACTTCAGGCCAGCACTATCACAAGGTCAGTCCGGCGGTGCTACCGCTCCCCCACCCAGGAACCCCCCAACCCCCACCCGATCTTCCCTCTAGTGCCCTCTGCACGATCTTTATCTGATCTGTCTATTCGTGCTCCCTTCAAGCATAGTTTCTGATTTCTTTGTGTACTCTTCATCTTTATCTGCCCCCTCTTTTACACCTGTCGGGCTTTCTTCACGCCCTTCCGAACCCCTCCACCAACTTGTAACCACTGTACTTTATTCACTGTGTAACACTACGCCACTCACCTGCCACACCACCCTTTCATCAACACCACACCCAAACCAAACGCACTCAACACCACAAACATGAACACCACACAACCCACTGGCGAGTTCTTCCTCTGCCGCCGGGGGGACGGGGAGCCTAAGGGCTCCCTGGACCCCTGGATTGTGGAGGAGGAGATCGCCAAGTACACAGGGGTGCCTCTGATCGCCAAACAACTGCGATCGGGGGCACTCCTGATCCAAGCACACTTCCACATTGACGGCCGCATTCTGCTCACTATACACATGATTCACAATACACCCGTCTCCATCACACCCGCAACCAAATTAAACAGATCACAGGGCACCATACACGCACGGGAGCTGGCGGGTATCGCGGTGGAGACCCTTGTCTCGAGGATGGGGGACAGGGTGTTTCCGCCGCATACCGGCCGGCCCCCAGAACAGGACAACAACCATCGCACATCATCATACTGACTTTCAACACCAGAACACCACCAACACACATTAAAGCGGGGTACCTCCGGTACCCCGTCACGCCACGTGCACCCCTCCCGCGGCGCTGTAAGCTCTGTCAGCGTTACGGGCACTCCGCGGGGGAGGGGGGGGGGGGTGCCACACCAACACACCCACATGCGGCCGCTGTGCCCACCCACATCACACTGACGATTGCGACAGCGGCGAGACCTGCTGCGCCGCCTGCGGGGAGGCGCACGAGGCTGGGGACAGGACCTGCCCCCGGTGGAGGGCGGAGAAAGAAATTCTCCGCCTGGTACACCTGGAGGGCATGGACCTGTCCCTGGCCAGTAGAACAGTGACCGCCCCGCTGGCGGCGTGGCCGACCCGCCGGGCAAAGCCGGGGGGAACTCACACAGCACCACCACCACCACGGCACAACTACACTGAATACCCGGCTCTGCCAACACCCACAACCACGCGACACCAGCACCACACGGCCACCTACACAAAAACCCTCACGAACAACACAAGCAGGACACACACACAAACACCAGCAAACATAGGTCAGCGACCGACACACAAACCACCACCACCGCCACCAGGAACCTGCCAACCTACTCCACCCTCACCCTCCGAACCCCCACCGCCACCACCCCAGCAACCAACAACCTCCCCCTACCCACGGTCCTCGCCCTCAACAGAGGACTCTCCAACAACCACAATCCGGACGTACACTGACAGGGACACGGACATAGAGGAACACACCGACACCAGACATTCCTGATCAGACACATACCGGACCACATCCCCGCACCAACTACCACCCCCCGCCCATCAACAGCCACCCCGCACCCACCAACAACAAAAGCCAGTAAAAACACCAAAAAACCTAACTCACCGAAAAGACCACACACGCGCGCCAACACACAAAGTCAATGAACACAATCATACAATGGAACACACACGGACTCATCAGACACTGGCATGAATTCAAACATTACGCACAACAAACAAATCCTATAGCACTATGCATCCAAGAAACACACTTCAAACCCAACGACCCATATCACTTTCACATCCCTCAGTACACACTACACAGACACGACACACACAACCCACACAGATCAGGCGGTGTATGCACATACATTAGGAACACGACCCCTCACCGCCTGATACACTTCGACACCACGGCAGACATACTATTAACTGAGATTCATGTACACAACATAGCCTACACACTCATCAACATTTACGACCCACCCGCGCGAAACACAGAAACCCTCTCGGAATTAACTAAAGCACTTGACCAAATTCGCACACCTATCATCCTCACCGGAGACTTTAACTCACATCACCCACTATGGGACACTCGCACAATACAACCTGATCACAGAGCACACAAACTCATAGCAATAGCCACACAGCATAACCTCACTATACTCAACACCGGCTCACCAACCTACCTAGTACCTATCAGCTCCCTCCTCCCTACAACCCCAGACATCACCCTTGCCTCTTCCCGCATAGCCCTCACACTGTCCTGGACATCCGACCCTGACCCACACTTTAGCGACCACGCACCCATCACCATTACCTTTGACCAAATCCCGACCACCGGCCCACCCAACCCCCAGCCAGGCCGGTGGAACCTCAAAAAAGCATCCTGGGTCCCTTTTTCAGATTCCTTAGCCGCACAAACAGCACACAATCCACAACACACACCAGAACAGTTTGCAGACATCATCCTCACCACAGCACACGAACACATACCACGAACGAAACAAAGACACCAACACAAACCTCGCGCGGCTCTCTGGTGGGACGAAGAGTGCCACCGGGCGATCCGCACGAGGAACCACGCACGCCACAGACATGAAAGACACCACACAGCAGAAACACTAACAGCCTACAAACATCAGAGAGCACACTGCCGACGCACCATTAAACAAGCAAAAAAGACCTCCTGGAATAAATTTTGCACCCAATTTAACAGATTCACACCTCTCGGCGAAATTTGGACACTACTCAGAACATTTCAACACAGACAAAGACCGCCATGCAAAGCAATCACACTTAGACACAACAACAACACTGTCACAGACACACAAACAATAGCAAACATTTTCGCACACCACTACCACCTCAGATCATCAACACTTCCACGAACACTCCCACCTGCAATCAGACACACACGCCCACACCTATACAACAGCAGATTTACACTTACAGAACTACAACTAGCAATCACACAGACAGCAAACATAAGTGTAGTACCAGACAACATTCACTATGCCTTCTTCAAACACTTACCATTCTCAGCACTTCAAACACTGCTCGACACCTACAACACCGCATGGACAACACATACCTACCCACAATCATGGTTACACGCTTCCCTCATACCTATACCCAAACCAAACACTGACTCAACTCTCTGCACTTCCTATCGCCCTATCGCCCTCACCAGCTGCTTCCACAAACTATTCGAACGTCTTGTCAAAAAACGCCTTCTCTATATCATCCAAACACAAAAACTAATCTCTCCTATTCAATCGGGTTTTCTCCCTAATCGCTCCTGCATAGATAATCTCACCTACCTCGTCACACACATCCAGGAAGCGGCGGCGCGGAAACGCTCCACTGCCGCCGTCTTCCTGGACCTCAAACAAGCCTACGACACCATCAACATAGCAACACTATTACAACACCTACACAACATAGATATACACAGGGCAGACTGCAACACTATCTTCACTTCTATCTTCTCAATCGCTCATTTCAAGTCAAAATTGGATCCCACATATCGGACACAAAATTCCCCACAACCGGTCTCATGCAAGGCTCAGTACTAAGCCCCTACTCTTTATTTTAGGTCTAAATTCAGTCATCCCAGACAACCTTCCGGCCAAAATTGCAATATACGCTGATGATATAGTTATATGGACATCACACGAAACACCAGAAAACGCACTAGGAATACTACAAACCACACTAATACAACTACATAGCAAACTCGCCTCTCTAAACTTACACATTGCACCACACAAATCAAAATGCATGCTTTTCGGCTACCAAAAATACACAGACTTGCCACCACTAAAAGTAGACAACACTCCCATACCATTCGTCACCACAGCAAAATTTATAGGCATCACTTTAAACCCTAAACTCACTTTCCGACCACATATTTTAGACATACAAAAACGCGCATCAAAAAGAATAAACATCCTCCGAGCACTATCCGGCACAAACTGGGGATCCGACAGAAACACACTCTTAGCTCTTTACAAATCAATCATTCGGCCAATTTTGGAATACGGATCCCCACTTTTCGAAAATGCACCTAAATCAACCCTCAAAATTCTAGATTGTCAAAATCAAAATCAAAATTCTATGCAACGCCAGGCTTTACTGATAGCCACAGGAGCATTCACCACTTCACCTTCTTTCGCTCTCCACATCTACAACCACATACCAGAACTCAAGCACAGACGCACAGAAACACTCCTAAGATATCATTACAAAGCACAACTCATCGCACAACACCCATGCACCCAGGCACTCAAAATCCGTACCAAACGCAGACACCAACTCATGAACACAACACGACTTAAAACTACAATAGGCTGCCGCATCCACCAACACGCAAATAGACTACACATCACACTCCCCACAGCAAAAGCACTCCCACCACCCACTGCATGTTGGAAACACCAAACACCCAAAACACACCTCCTCATAGACCAGCCAAAGCACACCTACACAGACGCAGAAATACACCAACACTTCCTCCACTTCAAAGCTCAACATCCAAACCACAACATCATCTACACAGACGGATCTAAATCACATACACAGCAGACGGGCGCAGCGGCGGTGCTGTATCCCGACGCAGCGCCGCCGCGGGTCATCCTTCGTGCCCGTCTGCATGACACAGCATCCACATACACAGCAGAATTATACGCAATCTACTCGACATACTGCACCATATACAACACCAAAATTGAACACAACATCATAGCCACGGACTCAAAATGAGCATTACAGAGCATAACACCCCACACCACATACAAACACCCACTCATACCCAAAATACTACAAATCCACAAAAAACTCACTCTAACACAACGACCAACACTACTCTGGATCCCAAGTCACACAAACATACACGGCAACGAACACGCAGACACCGAAGCAAACATAGCCACAACACTACAACAAACCACACACTGCCCACTTTCACAATCAGACTACTACCCCTCAATACGCCAGGCAATCAACAAAGAAATTCAACAAACATGGGACACAAAAATCACACAACTACACGAAATACACCCAAAACACGAACTCTGGCACACCATCAACCAAAACACTAGACAAAGGGAACGCATACTAACACGATTACGGCTAGGACACACTGCACTCACACACTCCTATCTCTTAAAACAACTCCCACGACCACAATGCACAACATGCCAACGAACACTCACAATTAAACACATACTCATACACTGCACCAAATACAACACAGAAAGACAACCCATCACAAATTACTGCAACATGAACAACATCCCACTAAACATCACGACACTTCTCAACGATGAACATCCAACACTACACGAGCACCTCTTCCACTTTCTCTCTATCACACGCCTGATTCACGAACTATGATAAAAAAGAAAAGAAAAGGAAAATAAAAAGATGTTAAAAAAGAAAAAAAGCAACAAAATGGGGAAAAAAGAGGGGAACAAAATGAAAAGATATGTTAAAAAAGAAAAACAGAAAATGAACAAAAAAGAAAAACGAAACAAAAAGCTAACCCCACGTGACATTTACTAACACTAACTGTTCTTGCAATGTTATTTCAATACTGGCGATGACCCGACCCCAACCCCCCAACTACACCCCACCCCAAGGCACCGACCGGACTGGCAAACTCTACACTTCTGCACCAGCTCAGCTTCGACTCCTTCTTCATTCGCCTGCAAGACGTCTCAACTTCTACTACCTCTACGCGCCATTCTTCAAGTCACCTCAACTGTCTCACAACTCGCCTCTACAAGACAACTATAATCTTCTTCGCTTCCTCTCATCCGCACCACATTACTCCTCATACCCTTCACCCTTAACAAACAGCACCAAAATACTGACACCACAAACGCCCTCCAGAAACAGCCGACATCACCTCACGGTGGCAGGCTGGCCAAACTCAACGACACACACACACACTACCAAGAGGAAGCGGGGGTATCCGAGCACGTTCCGTTTCCCGTACACCTACCTTTAGACGTCTCCCGTGCCACGTTCAATGCGTAAATAAGAAAAAACATGGCGGTATTCATAAAGAATGAACCTTTCCTTACCTAAATACGAATATCCGATCGAATAGTTCTACCGATTATTAGTGTACGGAGCTATCGGAACCTGGGAACCTGGGTACTAAGACTAAATGAGTTTTCATCACTTTCATCGCCAACTCCCTCCCTAAAGTTTTCATCACTTCAGGGAGGGAGTTGGTTACCATGTGGCCTCACTCTGGGATACACTCATGATCAGTGCTATCGAGAGCCCTTCAAGGCTGGTAGAGGGGCAAATTCAAGCTTTTTATTCAGATGTCTCCAAATGTTTGCTTGAAAAACTAAGCAATCAACAACTTAAAGCTGCAGTGTTTTGATGTTGTAGGAGGAACTGCTCCTACTGTTTGCACCACCTTCCCTTCCCCAATAGCAGATACACCTATATTTCATGGGGTAGATTTTGCATTGGAGGTCTAAGTAAGCCCTTTTAAGCGATTAAAACTCAAAGTTCACACATCCAAGATAGAGTAGCGTGGACAGTGGCGTACCTAGTATTTGCATGCGGGAGCAAATGGATTTCGAGGTGGTTCAAGCAACACTCATGCAAGTAGTCGCCGGATTTCGACCAGTATATTTCATAAGTACCCATTATTATCTTATGCTGAGATGAGGAGGAATAACTTGATTTGGCGCTGCAAGATGCCAAACCCATCACTATCATTCGGAGGTCAGTGGATTTCAACCCTCCCCTTCCTGTTGAAATACTTCCGAAATTACCGGCAAATTTTCATATATAAAATGGCAGGCATATATATATATATATATATATATATATATATATATATATATATATATATATATAAAGACATAAAGACAAAAGATTAGTGCAACTATGGGCCACAAGGGCCCTTCTTGGTTGCACTCTGTACACTGAACCAGTTGCCCACCAAATCTGTCAATCAGCCCTCCCTGTAATACTGAAAAGCAAGCCCTCTATTCTTATAATAATTGTCTATGCTGTTTTTAAAGATGTTCAATATGCTGCTACTGACAATGTTTTCCGGCAGCTGGTTCCAGTGTTCTACTACCCTGTTGGTGAAGAAAGTCTGCCTTAACCTTGTTCTGCTGTGGTTAACTTCAATTTTGAATTTATGACCTCTAATTGCATCAATTCTGTTCAAGTCAAACATTTCCCCAAGATATCCCCTCTCCAGACCACGGACAAATTTAAAGACCTCGATGAGATCTCCTCTCAGCCTTCTATATCTAAGTGAAAACATATTCAATTTCTTCAATCTTTCCTCATATGCCAGGTTGCTTATGCCATTAACCATGTTTGTAGCCCTCTTTTGTACTCTCTCTAAAAGCCAACAATCTTTTTCATAGCTAGGAGACCAAGCTTGGATGCAGTATTCCAAATGTGGCCTGACGTATGCACAGTAAAGCTTCCTGATCACTTCCTCACTTCTGTATGATACATTCCTATTTATTGCCCCGAGCATTCTCAGTGCCTTCTTCCTGGCTTCCTTGGTCTGTTCTGATGCCCCCAGTTTTGTGTTTAGAATAACACCTAAATCCTTCTCCTGTTGAGTCACTGATAGCACTTGGCCACCCATCAAGTATGGATCCTTCATATGCTGCTTACCTATATGCATGATTTTGCACTTATCAAAATTAAATTTCATTTGCCATTCTTCGGACCACTTCACAAGTTCGTCTAAGTCTTTTTGCAGCGAGATATGCTCATCTTGACCTGTTATTGCCCTAAAGACCTTCAAATCCTCCGCAAATTTCAAAACTTTACTGCTTAGGCCACTTTCAATGTTATTTACAAATATAATGAACCGTGCGGCCCCAGTACTGACCCCTGGGGGACTCCACTAAGAACATTTTGCCATGATGACTTTGCACCATTTAGCATCACTCTTTGCTGTCTATCTGAAAGCCACAACTCTATCCATTTTAAGATGCTACCTGCAATACCATGGAACTGAAGCCGTATCATTAACCATTTATGGGGTACCTTGTCAAAGGCCTTACTAAAGTCAAGATATGCTACATCAACCTGATTTCCCTGATCAAATTGTTCTGTGGCGAAGTTCAAAAAGTCCAAGAGGTTTGTGAGACACAATCGTCCTTTTCTAAACCCATGTTGAGTATCTTGAATCAATCTGCTATCTTCCAGATAACTAACTATTCTATCCTTGATAATTGATTCGAGTACCTTGCAGACTAGGGATGTGAGACTTACTGGCCTACAGTTTTCAACTTACCCTCTTTCTCCTTTCTTGAAAATAGGAACTACATTTGCCCTTTTCCAATCGGTTGGAATTTAATTTTGTGAAACTGATCTACAAAATATTATACTAAGTGGAAATGCCAGTTCACTTGCCGATTGACGTTGCAACACCAACTTCCTGTAGTAATTTATCCAGTTAATGCAGTAAGCCCGCGTCCTGTGCCCAGCAACAGGTCTCGGGAGTTAATATCCAGCGACGTGGCAGCACACATTATGAAACGATGGTAATCGAGCATACTAAGGTCCCGATCATAACCTGTTACTAATGTCATCGACTACAAGTCATCAGGTTTTCAGGCAGTTATCCCGACATCATATGGTCTTGGTTGCCCCGACATCATCTGTAACCTTGGTCATCTGTCCCGACATCAGTGGAGTGCCGGAAGTCGATAATGGGCTAAGCCGGCGAGCGAGAAAGGCTCTGGAGGCGGCGCAAATTAGCCCGGATGCCAACATCAATACGTTACAAAATTATTTCCGTGCCTCTGAATTGGCAGCAAAACGTGTCAGAAAACATGGTGCCAGAAGTTGCCGTCCACCATATCTGGAACATGGCCCAACACCCTCCTGTCATTTTGATGAAAATTGGCATACAGGGTTATCTGAGGCCCTGAAACGATTTCTGAGCTTTTTAGCTTAATTTGAGCAGCGGTTCACGAGTTATTTCCTACGGCGTTTTTTTTTTAGTTCGCACTGAAGATCTAACTTTCAGAGCCAATCTCTTAGTGTTATGCATACATAAATTATGAAAATTATATATCGTTGCAATCGCAATGAGCTCATATTCTAATTCCTGAAGTCCGTTTTTTATTTGTGCAAATTTGGAAAATATTACCCCGTGACCTCGGATAGCGTGACGTGTGGTGACCCCTAGTACAATGATATTGAAATAATTATTTATGTAGAACGAAAGAAAGCCTCATCATTTAGCTTTGTGATGAAACAAATAAAAACCATGTATATTAAGCGACTAGTACCAGTTTCTGTAACAAATATTGCATGACTTATGCGAACAATATTCCGCTTAAATATGCCTGCTGTTCAGTAAGCTTTGCAGTCCGCTTCTTCGAAAAAGTGCAACATCGTAGTGTGCTACGGATGTGTTTGGCAAATTTTGCTAAGCCTCTTAATCTTATTTCCAACACTAAGCTCACATTTATACCAAGCTGGGATACGATTAAATGTCACATGTGCAGCATTACCTGATGCACACCGGTAAGTACACACGGGCTCCAGAAGACAGTGGACGTTCGGCAGTCGACACCCACGCAGACCCCAGTTGGTATGAATAGCGTTATCTGTGTTGTCGTTATCTGTGAACGGGATAGCGTTATCTGTGAACTTCGATCTCAGTTTACGCTGCCTCGTCGTTTATCCCCGCTGTTTAGGGGAGGGGGTCTAGTTGCGCCGCGTAAACCGACCAGGCTGACTCGAGCGGAGCGATAAGATAAGTCACCCCTCATGAATCCGTGAGCGTGGAATCGGAATCGTGTGCTCAGTCAACGCCAGGCACGAGGTGAAAAGGTCTGGTTCTTAGCAAAGTGAAACGGTGCTGGCTTATCCTGGTATTTCGCAAAGCCGGAGCAATGGTACGGCGGTGCTGTTCTGATCCAGTATAAGTGCCATCAATCTCATATAACTAAAGGTGTGAGGCCACCATCTAAGCAACTGGTCGAACTGGTGAATGACAGTCGTATTCAGGGGGACGTTTTCCTGTGAACGAACTGCATTGGAAGGTTACTTAAGGATCCTAAAATTATCCCAATGCAAGAGGTATCTCCGGTTCAGTTAAGTGGCTCCAGCAGCCAAACTTCCAGCGGAAATGCGTCAGGTCCTGTGTCTGGCGAGAACTACGCACCCTCGGATGAAACCGACCATGCAGCAAGCCATCTTCATGCCAACGTGACCTTACCCATCCTTGGCATATCGCCGTTGAGGACAAGTGGCTTCTTATATATCTTATATCTTATATATATATATACATATAATGAATTGGTCAAGTGTTCGAATGAAGATACATCAACATCTATACCTCTTCGGTATAGAGTGGTATAAGTGTGAGGTGAAGTATGCCAGCTCTGTTAAGTTCGTCTTTGTCAGCTTTCAGAAGGTGAAAGAAGTCTTATTTTCTTATTTTCAGTCTTAACAGTCTTATTTTCGACAGCGATTCTCGAGAGCAGTTACGGCGAAAGGTACACAGCGGTTCCACAGATTCTCGCCCTCAAACCTCACGTCTAACGCGGTGCACGAACTCTCCAGTGATCCGGGACGTGTCGTGAGGGTGAGCAAGAAGTGAAATGCTATGAGAGAACGCCATCTCTTTGGACCGTACATGTGCAATGGTGCATACGCATGCACTATGCAATGAATAAGAAAATCGCTCATTTTCCAACATGTGTGTGCGTGTGTGAGCAGGAAAAGGTATTAGAACTACAGGCGTAATTGGACGTCTTGAATTTGTTTTCACTTAGATTGAATATGTTTTCACTTAGATTGAATATGTTTTCACTTAGATTGAATATGTTTTCACTTAGATATAGAAGGCTGAGAGGAGATCTCATCGAGGTCTTCACATTTTTCATGGTCTGGAGAGGGGATATCTTGGCAGTGTGATGGCAGGAAATAGATACAATTGTAGGGCTTTAAAATGTAAAAGATAACACTTGTAAAAGATAAAGGATGAAATCACATTACAATTTACGGACGGTGCAGCTTCGTAGATACACCGGCTAGAAATTCATCAGCTGCTCATGACATCCAAGTGAGGTGCACGCATATGTCAGGCACAGTAGAACTGTGGTAACACTGGTCGCAGACCCATACCGACACACGACTATAAAGATGAGCAACATGCTATGGGACTAAGGACAAGGAACCAGGTGAACATGAGAGGATAAAGGTGAGACCACGGCATAATGGGGATGTTTCACATATTACCCAACTAACTAACCAGTACACATATGGGCCCCAAAGGCAGCAAAAAATATTGTTATCAGGGCTATGATCTGAACCCCATGCCACTATACTTTACACTGAGGCTTAGGGAGGGACACACTTCATTCCTGCTGGAACACCACAGCTGCGTTTAAGGAGCTGGGAAATGTCAATATCTGGTTGACTGATCATTTAGGTAAGGTTTCTTTGCAGATTTCCGGGCTTTTCATTTCGTGGTGGCAGTGAATCAAACAAGGACGCTTTTAAGGTATTTCTACATTACATTCGGTGCAACATTTGACCAGGATTCATTCAGGATTGCTTGTTAGAATCATAATGTGATGACCTATTCTGTCATACCATTTTTTTTTACAATACAATAAGATGATGCTGCTACGATGGGAAAGTGCACTGCTTCTATCACTTACATCTCCTATTGTATTATATTGCTTACATGATCAAGCAAAGGATCACAACATTTTGGCATCAACACCACTAGTGATAGAAACAAGAATCAGGTTTGGCATGAAAAGTAGCACGAATAAAAATGTGTACACAAATGTGTGTACGCAGCCAAGCTGGTCCACTCACTGGGCCAGCCTGGTTTCTTGACTTTAGTACGGCCTTTGACAAGGTACCCCAAAACGGCTAATGATGCAGTTTCAGGTCCATGGTATTGCCGGCAGCACCCTAAAATGGATAGAGTTGTGGCTTTCAGATAGACAGCAGAGAGTGATGCTAAGTGGTACAAAGTCATCATGGCAAAATGTTCATAGTGGAGTGCCCCAGGGGTCAGTACTTGGGGCACTACTGTTCATTATATTTGTAAATAACAGTGAAAGTGACCTAAGCAGTAAGATTTTAAAATTTGCGGACGATTTGAAGGTCTTTAGGGCAACAACAAGTCACAATGAGCATATCTCGCTGCAGAAAGACAGACGAACTTCAACACCACTTAGTGAAGTGGTCCGAAGAATGGTAAATGGCATTTAATTTTTATAAGTGCAAAATCATGCATGTAGGTAGGCAGCATTCGAAGGCTTCATACACAAGGTGCGCCTCCATGGTGAGCCAGAGTCACTGGCTCACGATCACACCACCATGGCGGAGATTCGTGACCGGACCACCCGTCAAGACCACAACTTGTATGTCCCCCGGTCCCGCACCGAGATGGGGAAGAGACGCTTTAGTTCCAGAGCGCCACACATGTACAACTCATTGCCACCTGAGCTGACGCGACTTCCCGTGTCGATCTTTGGTCGCCACCTACGGGAGTATCTACTTGACGTGCCGACCGTGCCGGACTGATAGACTGCTCGACTTGCTGTTATTTTATATATATATATTTTTTTAATTTAACTTGTATTCTGTGATTTTGACCCTCCTTTTTACCTTTTGTGCTGTGTTGTTTTATCTATTTGACGCGATGTCGTAATAGCCACAAGTCAATTGTGGATGACCTCAATAAAGTCTGTCTGTCTGTCTGTCTGTCTACTTGATGGGTGGGCAAGTACCATCGGTGACTCAACAGGAGAAGGACTTATTCTAAAAACAAAATTGGGGGCATCAAAGCAGACCAAGGAAGCCAGGAAGAAAGCACCGATAATGCTTGGGGCAATAAATAGGAATATATCATACATAAATGAGGAAGCCATCAGGAAGCTTTGCTGTGCATATGTCAGGCCACATTTGGAATACTGCATCCAAGCTTGGTCTCCTAGTTATGAAAAAGATTGTTTGTTTTTAGAGAGAGTGCAAAAGAGGGCTACACAAATGGCCAATGGCAATAAGCAACCTGGCATATGAGGAAGGATTGAAGAAATTGAATATGTTTTCACTTAGATATAGAAGGCTGAGAGGAGATCTCATCGAGGTCTTTAAATTTGTTCATGGTCTGGAGAAGGGAAATCTTTGATTTTAACAGAAATCATGCAATCGTAGGCCGTCAATTCAAAATTAAAGTTAGTCACAGCAGGACAAGGTTAAGAGTCCTTCTTCACCAACAGGGTAATAGAACACTGGAACCAGCTGCCAGAAACTATTGTCAGTAGCAGCACATTGAACATCTTTAAAAACAGCATAGACAATCATTATGAGAATAAATGGCTTGCTTTTCAGTATTCCAGGGAGGGCTGATCTACGGATTCGTTGGCGAACTGGTTGAGTGTCCAGAGCATGGATGATGTACGCTTGAATTGGAAACTCCGCGTCGGCGCCTTTCATCTGCGTGTATCAGGGGCACCAACCTGCCACCTAGTGGAGAGTAAGTAAAGACACGGAAACGCGGCCAGTTTTAGGCCGTGGGCCTATGAGATTTGTAGGTACGCATTTCGTATTGACATTTTTCCAATTGATTCAGCCACCCCAGGAGGATTGCATCTGCCCTTCACGATACAGAATTGATCAAGGAGCCTTGTCATTTTCCCTTACTGATTTATTACGCTCCGTTCCGAAGTTTTCGTGATGCGAGGTGAAGCGAAAGGGTCGGCCCACCTGTTTATTTCTTAAAATTATCGATGGGGTCGAAGTACATGAAGGCAATAGGCAGACCAAAATGAATACGGAGACACATTACATAGGCTCCCATCTTAGAAGTCTAAATTATTGCGGGTTGGGCGAAGCAAGCATTGGGGGGGGGGGGGCAGTTTCACCTTCAAGGATAAGAATGGGCGGTTCTGTTTTCGTCCCCACCCTCCTTGCTCTCTAGATATGGGGCTGATATTTTCAGGTGGAGTGATTTACACAACTGAATGGAGAGTAACACTACGATTCAATCAGTAACAATCGGCCTACGATTGCATGATTTCTGTTAAAATCAAAGATTTCCCTTCTCCAGACCATGAACAAATTTAAAGACTATATGCTACATCAACCTGATTTCCCTGATCAAATTGTTCTGTGGCGAAGTTCAAAAAGTCCAAGAGGTTTGTGAGACACGATCGTCCTTTTCTAAACCCATGTTCAGTATCTTGAATCAATCTGCTACCTTCCAGATAACTAATTATTATATCCTTGATAATTGATTCGAGTACCTTGCAGACTAGGGATGTGAGACTTACTGCCAAATAGTTTTCAACTTTCCCTCTTTCTCCTTTCTTGAAAATAGGGACTACATTTGCCCTTTTCCATTCGGTTGGAATTTCATTTTGTGAAACTGATCTACAAAATATTATACTAAGTGGAAATGCCAGTTCCTTTTCAGTTTCCCGCAACACCCTAGCATAAATAGCATCAGGTCTTGCTGCCTTGTTTGGCTTTATTTTCCTGATATGGTTGTAGACAACATCACTATCAATGAAATCAACATCATTTGTCAGATCCCATGTCACTGAACTATGGTGTACGGTCGGCAGATTGGTCATATCTTCCAATGTAAACACTGATTTAAACTGCTTGCTCAGCTCCTCAACCATCTCACTATCCTCACCCAATGTAGTCCCGTTTACTTCCAGTGGACCAATTGTGCTAGAAACTTTACTCAGCTTGTAGAAACTAAAGAACTCTTTACTGTCCCCATTACAGTTTCTGGCTAAATCCAGTTCTTTTGCTCGCTTTGCTGCTCTGGTTTTTTGCTTCACAGTGTCTCTAGCTTTTCGATACGCCTTTAGATTAACGACATTTGAGGCTTCTTTAAAGACTCTAAATGCAGTTTTCTTAGCTTTAATTGCTTTTATCAAGTCTGGTGTAAGCCATGCTGGCTTTCCTACCCTTCTTTTGCGTCTTTGCTTTTGGGGGACATGTCTAATCTGAATTTCCTTCAAGTAAGATTTGAACTTTTCCCACATTTCACAGGCACTTAAATTGGAGAACTCTTCTTTCCATCTGATGGCACTTAGCACACGCCCTCGAGGGCCTCTGAAAATAACGCGCCCTGGAGGGGGGGGGGGCGGATTCCGCCCCCCTAAGATCTCAGCTCCTATGAAGGCTAGATCAACGAAATTCACAGGGTGGATGGGCACTATAGTGAACTCTATTGTGTGCAAAGGTCATGACCTTAGGTCAATATCTTCAAGGTCAAATGAGGTCAAGATAGCAAAATGTTCTGGTTTTGCGTGGCTTGGCTTGTCATTGTTATGGATCGCTGTGGTTGTGCTGTGGTTGTAAATGCTCCAAAATTTGCATTAATGATGTTTTGGACATTACTAATGATGCAATACAGATGTCAGATCCGCCATTTGACCTCAGGTCACCTATATATGAGCACTTTATTAGGTCATTACCTGCTCCAGTTACCGGAACCGGGCTCCCATCCCGACTGCTCCGTTGGGCGGCTCGGCACAATCGGCTTCGCAAAGAAAGGAGTGAAATACATGAATAAAGTATGGAAACGTTTAGGTACACAATGACAAACAGTAGATTTCTGGATGTATAGGGAGTAACATGTAAAGTGACATCAATCGTATGACAAACATTTGTATTTATGACACATTTCAGTTGACCAAGTTTGGTTCCATTAGCCTATCATGAACTTGACCTGACTTGACCTCGGCGACCTAACATGACTTTTGAATTATATAGCATAACAATTTACATCAAACAAGTCGCTAGTGTTGTCAAGAACACTTCCCTATTGCCAATATACGGGAAGCGCATCAGCGCCGATTTTTGTGGTCTGGCGCTGCGAATTGTTTTTACTTTAACGACCCCTAACTTGAAAACTTCTCGGCCGATGTTCATTTTTCTTGCTTTAAACAATGTGCCGGTGATTTCTAAGCAGGTACGCGAAAAAGGTGGTGTATTTCGGCCGGTACAGTATGGAGTTATGCACGAAAAATCGGAAGGATTGGCGGATTTCGCCATACCCCCTGTAGGGCGTGTGTTAACCTGTTATGAACTTGACCTGACTTGATCTCGGTGACTTGACATGACTCTGGAACAATGTAGCATAACAATGTACATCAAACAAGTCGCTAGTTTTGCCAAGAACACTTCCTTTTTGCTAATATACGGGAAGCGCATCAGCGCCGATATTTGTGATCTGGCGCTGAGAAAATGTTTTGACTTTAGCGACCCCTAACTCGAAATATTTTCGGTCGATTTTCATTTTTCTTCCTTCAAACATCGCGCCGGTCATTTATTGGCAGGTACACAAACAATGGCTTATATCTGCCGGTAAAATGTTGAGTTATCTACGAAAAACCGGAGGGGTGGGCGGATTTCGCCCCCCCCCCTTCCAGTGCGCGTGAGCCGCTCTCATGCAGTCAAAGTCTGCTCTGTTGAAATTTGGAACCTTTACCAAATTATCCTTGATAATTTCCCTACATGTGCCTTGAATCTAACTATGTTATGGTCACTTCTTCCCAGAGTTTCGCCTACAGCCATGTCTTGAACTAAGTCACTTAAATCCGAGAATACAAGGTCCAAGAATGGCCATGCCTGGTAGGTTCCGATACAAACTGGTGTAAGAACAGGTCCTCTTCAAGGCATTTCCTAAACATTTTGCATGATGGGGAGCCAACACGAGCATTTTCATAACCTTTTAGATTAGTCACCAAGAATAAGGCACTTCCTCTTAAAGTTTCTCCTGATTTCCTCACAAATCACCTTGTCAAGCTCCAGTTGCTGAGAATGTGGCAGGGTTCCTGATCGGTAGAAAGCTCCTATCCTAAGAGTATTGCTGTTGCCTTTTCCCACAGTGACATCAAGCCAAATGGACTCCACAGACACATTTTTATCCCCAACTGCTACTTTTTGAGAACTGAATAAGCTATTCACATAGAGCATTACACCACCCTCTTTCATTGCTGGACCCCTATTGCACGAAAACATATCGTATCCCTGGATCTCATAGTCCTGCAAGTTATCTCCAAAATACCCTTCACTGACCCATGCCTCCGTAATGCAAACAAAATCTGGTTCCTCCCCAGCAACATAACACTTGAACTCATCAAATTTGGAACGGATACTCTGAGCATTAAACATCATACACTTAACAAATGCTCCATAACCACCTTTGGCTTTTTCATACTGAGGAGTTCTTTTATCACTAGATGAACTATCACTCTGTCCCCTTGAACTGCTGCAGTCCCTATTTGCAGACTTTGAGGTTCTATTCCCTTGGCTGACACTATTGGAATATTCCTGAGTTGGCAATGCAATTTCATCCCTCCCCACCCCATTTCCTAGTTTCCCTGAAGGACATGCTCGTACACTTTGCCTAACACATGGACCCCCGTCTCAGAGAAGTGCAGGCCATCCCTCTGATAGAGGTCCCACGATGCATAAAACCTGCTCCACTCGTCTACAAATGTAAAACCTAGCTCATGGCAGAGCTTACCTACCCTGGCGTTAGCTGCCAGTGCCCTAGAGGCTCCACTCAGGGGAGGCTCTAGACCTAGGCAAAATTGCTGTTACAATGACTCTATTGGTACCCTTCAGGGTGGCCAGTAGGGCCCTGTACTCCCGCAGAATCTCCTCACTCCTAGCAAGACCTATGTTATTTACCCCTACATGCACTATGACTGTACTAAACTGGTGATCACTGGTGACCTGTGCCACCACAGGTATCAGGTCCTTCACCTTGGCACCAGGCCTGGCGATGCACCTCCTGTCCCTCCTACCTTTACAAAATACCCGCTCTAAATGTCGCACACGAGAGTCTCCTACGACCAGCACTGACTCCTTACTACTACTATCCTGGGGGCAGTCATCCAATGCCTGGAACCTATTTGATGTTAATATGCCTGCCCGCTGGGCCGTTCGGCTAGGCTTCCTGCCGCTCCTACCACCTGCCACCTGCCACTCACTGACCCTTTCCTTAGGTTCGCGTCTCCAAATCCTCCACCCCCTAACCTCATGCCACTTCCCCTCCTGTGACCTACCAGAACTACCCCTCCTCTGTTCACTATTAAGGCTCCCCTCTCGAGAGATCCCAGCCACCTCCACAGTAGGGGAAGCCTCAGCTACCTGGTGGCCTGCGACCACCTGGGCATATGATGTCCCTGCTACGGAGTGACCCCTTGTTGCTTTATCTTGCCTACCCTGTGCAACAAGGGCAGCCTTGAGCTCGGAAAGCTCTGCCTTAAGGGTCCTAATCTCTTCCTCTAGTGCCTGCATCCTGGTCGAAACCATCCTAAACGCTGCAGCTTATGCCTAGATTTAGATTCAAGTTAACTCGCTAAACAACCGACAAAAAAGCCAAGTATCATTCACTATAAATCGCTACCTCCTATGCTGTCAGTTAATTATCTGAGTACCTCAAGAAAAGCAACACGCTAAGCAGAAACTATTAAACAATTGTTTTTTTTTTGTTTTTTTATTAATAAATAAACAAACTGTCTAATCTAATTGCCTTATACACAAGTAGACAACTACATGAATATCCCTTTTGATATCACTTATGGCTAGACATAAAAATGAACAGTCCCACAGCACTTATGAATACCACCAACTTTCTACCAATTAAACTCTATCTTAAACTTCAACACCAAACACACTATGCACCACAAAAATAAATAAAGTATGTTAGGATAGTATGAATGTTGTCTAATGTACTTATGAAATCTACACACTTGTAATATCTCCTACTACAGAAATCGAACGGACGAGAACACGCCTAAAGACACGAGGCCTCGCCTAAAAAGAAGATGGCGCACGGCAGCGTCGCTAAGTTGATATAATATAGTTTGCGTGCTACGAAAATGCTTATCAGATACAAACTAATGAAATATAATCACAGAAGTAATTGCTAAACACCTATCCACAGCTTAGACTAGAGTACTGCCCTGTTCTGCAACGACTTATCTGGAAACCTGGAGCTCCGGCGGCACGTCCTCCCACCTTGACACCTGGCGGCAAAACTGAACTGGCAAACAGGGGGTGGGGGGTGCACCGCTAACTTGACAACCAAAAGTAAGCCTGGTATAAAATGGAGATTTTCACCACTTAAAGCCAGATATTTTCGTCGCGTGAAGCCCGCCAAAAGGCGGAGCTCCAACGGACGTCCTTCCACCGTGACACCTGGCGGCAAACTGACAACAACTACCACGACCACAATGCACAACATGTCAACGAACACTCACAATTAAACGCATACTCATACACTGCACCAAATACAACACAGAAAGACAACCCATCACAAATTACTGCAACATGAACAACATCCCACTAAACATCACGACACTTCTCAACGATGAACATCCAGCATTACATAAAGACATAAAAGATTAGTGCAACTATGAACCACAAGGGCCCTTCTTGGTTGCACTTTGTACACTGAACCAGTTACACGAGCACCTCTTCCACTTTCTCTCTATCACCCGCCTGATCCACGAACTATGATTTTTTTTAAAATCAAGATATGTTAAAAAATAAAAAAAATCAACAAAATGGGGAAAAAGAAAAGAAAAGGTGAAAAGATATGTTTAAAAAGAAAAACAGAAAAAACTAACCCTACGTGATATTTACTAACACTAATGTTCTTGCAATGTAAATTCAATACTGGCGATGACCAGACCCCATCCTCCAACTACACCCCACCCCACGGCACCGACCGGACTGGCAGACTACACTTCTGCACCAGCTGAGCTTCGACTCCTACTTCATCTGCCTACAAGACTTCTCAACTTCTACTACCTCTACGCGCCATTCTTCAAGTCACCTCAACTGTCTCACAACTCGCCTCTACAAGACAACTATAATCTTCTTCGCTTCCTCTCATCCGCACCACATTACTCCTAATACCCTTTCACCCTTAACAAACAGCAACAAAATACTGACACCACAAACGGACCCCGGAAACAGCCGACATCACCACACGGTGGCAGGCTGGCCAAACACAGAGACACACACACACACACACACACCTGTGTATGTCGACGTTCGGGGCTTCCAAAACAAGTCCCCAAACGCGAGGTTGCGCAGACAACAGCGGTGTATATGACGCGCGCCATACCCTCCTAAAAAATAGTCGAGAAATGCATTTACGTCTTTTTCCCTTAAATTTCCCCTTCTCTTTTTCCCCCAAAAAAAAAGCCCCGAATGGGAGTTTCCGATCCAGGTATATGGGTCTGTTCCCGTGGCTCCACCAGAAGGAACGCAGTGGAGGTTAGTTGAGGCTAGTTGAAACCTGCCCACGGGAACGACCGGTGGAGAAATCAGCTGACAGTGGTCTGAATTCCGCGACAAAAAGGAAGTGTTTGGCGCTGTATCTGGCGCTATTGGTCAAATTGCTCCCGAAATGTTTGTCCAGATGATCGCACAATGTATATAGTATGACTTATGATACAAAGTCCCAAAGTTGTCTTTATTTCTAGCAATATATGTGCCCTCAGGGACTGCGGGAGAGCAGGTGTTCTTTTCCCCTGTAGGATGAACCGAGCAATCTCTCTTCCCCTTCGGTTGAGCACTAGGCATCGTCTGCCCAGTTTTGCGGTTGGTTCCAGCCTACCTTCTTAATGTACAGCATATAATCTGGTGTCTGGCTACCTGGGCCCCGAGACGCTCTTCTGCCCGATGCTGGCTTTTCTCCATCTCAACTAGCTCGACCATGTCGATCGGGCTCGAGCGGAATCTTATTGGCGCCGCATTGCGGCAGTTGCGGCACGGAGATTGTGGCGGATCCCGCCGGTAAAGTAACATCTTCCCCTTAGGACGAATGACGTAGATCAAAGGCCACAAAAAGGATGTTATGTGGCCCGCATCTGTTACTTCGATTATTGTTCATAGTTGTAATTTCATATTTCCTTTGCGAAGGATGATCCTGGTATTCAGTTGATGCATGCAGATGATATTCATATGACGGAGGACGTTGTTTACGCGCAAATATATGAAACAAGTGCGCCATGATTGAGCTTCACTGAAAAATCACAATTGGACCCTGCTCCTCGGCTGGTGGAGCTTTTGCTCCACTGGTGGAGGTTGGTGGAGGAAAAATCTTCACTGGGTTGGCCACGGGAACGACCAGTGGAGGTTTGTGGAGGTTAGTGGAACCACGGGAACAGACCCAATATTATAAATGCAATCACACCCTCAGCGAACAGCGAACTTGATCTAAGAGAGTTTAGATCTACTAAGGCTAGTCTATGCTGACGTAAGAAAATCTGGCGGTTGGCGTCTTAGCATACTGTTGATATACTAGATCTGGCAATAACACGACATCACTGCCGTGGCCACGGGTTCGCGTTCCAAGCCGTCAGTGTTACCAAATTCAGTGAGCGTTCGAGAGATTTCATACAACTTTGAGGAATTTGGACTTTATTTCTGGAGACTTTAGACTCTGTCCCAGATTCCTATTTTTGACACCGAACGTACGTGTTCGTGGTTTTACGACTGATAGCTGTAGCCATATGGCATCGCCTGCCTCTTACCCTGACAGGGAGGACGGGCAACGCATGGAGTCGAAACCTATACCTCTGTTTTCCCACACGCTCGGCTTAGCCCTTACCAACGAGCCCCAGCATACGGGGCGAAATAAAAATGTGAGTGGTTTAAATATATATATATATATATATGTATATATACATAAATGGGGTAGACGAAGCCATTATGCATTCGGCATCCATGCAACGTAGCTAAATACTTTTTTAATTCCCAAAAACTGGTGGACTAACACCTCTGTACCTTGCCGCTTCGTATGTAGATAAGTCAGTGTCCCAGATTACATAATGCTATACAACGCCAGATAGCACATGAGGAGGGGCTTGTGATGTTGTTCGAAGACCGAACAATGTGAGAACCAGTAATATTTATATGAAGCCCTTAAACCTGGCGAAGACAGATTCGAAACTTGACAGACGACGTTATGGGTTTTCGGAAGTTCAAGAGCAGGACGTCTATTTGTGGGGTGTCGCTTCCCGAAGCCGAATTGGTAGACAAATGAAATTCGTTCAATAAAAAACGAGCATTTGGAAGACCTTACCTACCATGCTCCAGGAAAGAGATGTTGAGCGATGGGAGTGGGGAGGATGCACTTTGTATTATATATTTGCTTAACTTTTGGCAGGGCTTGATACCGGGGGCACTGGGAGCATGTTCCCCGCCCCCATGGAAGGTGGCGCCCTTTGACTTGTGGAAAAGTCGCCCCTTCGGGAAGGCTCGGTTGCACCTTCATGCACCTTGGAGGAACGTGATCAATCATCTTCAAGAGCATGCAAAATGCACCTTCGCCCATGACTTGGGGGTGGATTAGGTGCGGACTATCCTGACTTCATATCCTGCGATTGCTGGTATGCTATCTCCCCCGCTGGGGGCGAGGAAACTCAGTTCATAGAGCGTCGGACTCTGGATCGCAAGATTGTGGGTTCGAATCTCACGACAGACGACATTTACCGAGTCCACCCACGACCAATTGGCGTGAGAGGTTGGCGACGCTGCATGACCTAGCGGTTGAATGCATCGTAAAAGCCAAGGTTCTTCTACTTCCCCTACTAAATCTAAAAACTACAGACCAGGCACCCTCTGGTTTGGTGAGTTATCCAGCATTACCTGTGCCAATTGCTTGGTGTTGATTTGAAGCTTCTTGGTCTTGCTACAAGTATCAAAGCTCGGAGGAAGGTGTACCATGTTGCTCAGGGGCCTCACGTCAGGGGGCTCTGAATTGTTAACAGGGCTAACGGAAAAACTCGCGCACTCAATATGAAGCCTCATCATGTTGTCTGGGGGCTCAGAACAGGAGATCTGGTCTTGACGGAAGCCTGCGAGCTCACGAAAGGCTGACTCGAAAAGCTCACCCGGCGTGAGGCCCTCTTGTCTCCTTTGAAGCGAAAGTTGATAAATTTTGACGGGAGACCCCAAAACGACTATGGAAATTGCTGCGTTCAAAGACCCCCCCGCATTGAGAACTGCTTGTCGTTCGTTCCTATGGCGTTCCTCAATTCCTCGCAGCATCATGCAATAGCTGCACAGCTTTTCCCTCTCCACACGGCCAATTTATTGCATAGTATATTAACCGTCAAAGGCGGATACAGGGGTGGCGCCTGGGCATGCGAACCACATGGAAGGTAATCAATTCGTGATCAATTGACTAGGCATTTCGTGAGTTCCACAATGTGGCAGTGCCTAATAAATAACTTGACTTGACTTGACTTGGAAGGTATCGTCCCTCCGACCGGGAAAAGGTGCCCGCCTGGGAAGACTCGAGTGCACGCTCTCCGCCCCACCAACTCAACGGATTTTTCAGCCAGAAGCCCCTCGGAGAAAAAATTATGCCTATTAGAAGGAAAAGACCCCATCCAATGTACGTTAGTACACCCGTCACCTTCCCAGCTCAATAGATTTTCAATCTAGGGTGGCCCCTCTAGGTACTTTCGAAGTTCTGCTCCTCCGAAGAGATAGTGCCCCTCCCCCCTCCAAACGCCACTCCGTGACACTTCCTGGATTTGGCCCTGTTGTGCGCATAACTTGGATTTTTTAGCGTGTCAGCTGCTTTCGCTATATTGCGCTCATAATCAAATATATTGCATATCTGTGGACTATGCTGTATGGACAGGTGTAGATGCTGTAATAGTCATTCCGGAATAGTTATTTGGGAATAATTACAAGGCTTAGGCATGGAGAACAGTTGCGAACAGCTACATTTTTTTACCTGAAGCGACATTTCCATACCATCGGCACCTTGCTGGAAATATTCTTTATCATAGCACCCTAGAGCTCTGCAGAGATTGTGCAGAAGTTGTGTGACGTCACAGCCTTTTAAAGACTTTGTCATTCCATAAATATGGCAGCACGTAATTGTCACGTCAGTGATTTGCCACTCAACTGGAAGCCAAATGAAGCCATTAACCCGGCCGGGCTGTGTTCACATATGGCTGGGAAAGGGGGTCGCTGACGTTTGGGTACTTCTTTCGTTTTAGACGTACATTTCGAATTGCATTTTCTGTGTATCTGTGTCTCACTTTGTTTTCCACTTTTGAGTAGGTACTTACTTTGTCGATTTTTATCATGAAGAGTATTGTTTTGTTTGTCACGGCTGTACTATTACTATGCGTGAGCGCTGATGATGAGGTGAAAATTGAAACTACCTTCAAGCCCGAAGAATGTGAAAGGCAATCGAAGAGTGGAGATATGCTTTCAATGCACTATACTGGTACCCTTAGTGATGGAACACAATTTGATTCAAGGTAAGTTGAACTAGGGATAATTTGGTAAAGGTTAATAATTTCAACAGTGACTGCATGAGAGTGCCTTTTAGTGCCATAAGATGGGAAGAAGAATTATTCAATTAAAATTCCTGTGAAATGTGGGAAAGGTTAAAATCTTACTTGAAGGAAATTCAGATTAGACATGTACCCCAAAAGCAAAGGCACAAGAGGTGAGGAAAGCCAGCATGCCTTATGCCAGATTTGATAAAAGCAATTAAGGCTAAGAAAGCTGCATTTAGAGTGTTTAAGGAAGCTTCAAATATTGCAAATCTAAGGTAGTGTCAAAAAGCTAGACTGAAGCAAAAAAAAACAGCAGCAGTGAGCAAATAAAATGGATTTGGCTAGGAACTGTAATGGGGACAGCAAAATGTTATTCAGTTTCTACAAGCTGAGTAAAGATTCTAGCACAATTAGTCCACTCCGAGTGAACTAATCATATACTAATAAAAGTAAATGGGATTACAATGGTGATGGTTGATGAGCTGAGCAAGCAGTTTAAATCAGTGTTTACATTGGAAGATATGACTAATCTGCCAACAGTATGCCACAGTTCAGTAACATGATCACATAAATGATGTTGATTTCATTGATAGTGATGTTGTATTCAATAGTATCAGGAAAATAAAGGCAAACAAGACATTAGGACCTGATGAAATTTATTCCAGGAAATTGTAGGAAGCTGCAAAGGAACTGGCATTCCAACTTAGTATGATATTTTCTAGATCAGTTTCACAAATGAAATTGATCCATTGATGAAATTCCAACAGATTGGAAAATGGCAAATGTAGTTCCTATTTTCAAGAAAGGAGAAGGAGGGAAAGTTGAAAACTATAGGCCAGTAAGCCTCACATCCCTAGTCTGCAGGGTATTTGGACTTGGACTAACTTGTGTTCAAAATCATGCATATAGGTAGGCAGCAGATGAGGGTTCCATACTTGATGGGTGGCCAAGTACTATTGATGACAGCAGGGGAAGAACTTAGGTGTCATTCTGAACACAAAATGCGGAGTATCAGAACAGACCAAGGAAGCCAGGAAGAAGGCACTGAGAATGCTTGGAGCATTAATAAGAATGTATCATACAGAAGTGAGGAAGCTTTACTGTGTATGTCAGACCACATTTGGAATACTGTGCAAGCTTGATCTAGTTATGAAAAATATTGTTGGCTTTTAGATATAGTATGAAAGAGGGCTACACAAATGGTTAATGGTATAAGTAACTTGGCATATGAAGAAAGATTGAAGAAATTGAATGTTTTCTCTCAGACATAGAAGGCTGAGAGAGATCTCATTGAGGTCTCAAGTTTGAATTAAGGACCTCTAATTGCATCATTTCTGTTAAATTTTAACATTTCCATGAAATATCCCTTCTCCTGACCCTGGACAAATTTAAAGTTAGCCACAGCAGGACAAGGTTACAACAGTCTTTTTTTACCAACAGGGTAATAGAACAATGGAACCAGCCGCCAGAAACTGTTGTCAGTAGCAGCACATTGAACATCTTTAAAACAGCATAGACAATCATTATAATAATTTATTGAACACCTACCTTTGGATGTCTCCCATGTCATGTTCAGTGCATAGATAAAAAAAATATGGTGGTATTCATAAATGTTGGACCTGTCTCTACCACAATATGAAGGTCTGATTGCATAATTAATTTTGCATAGTTAATAACACAATTTTTTTTTTGTGTATGGAGCTAGTGAAGTTAACAGGTGCCATTTTAGACTTCCAAGAGCTTAAGACTTAAGGAAACCACAAGGAAGTGACTTTCAATACAGCACTACAAAATAAGCATCTGTTTTTAAGTTGCTTATTGCAAGTGGTTAGAGGATTTGCATTGAAAGGAATTGTTTGAATATGGATAGCTTGTTCATTCCTGTGTCCAGTAAACACAGTACATTTACTGGTTCAGCCATACAGAAGCAGCAGTAGAGTTATCTGTTCCATCCTGCCTTAATGTTCAGAAACCCCCTCTCTTCCCCTACCTACATATAACATAGTATATAATACATGGTACCTACAGCATAGTAACATACAGTAAATCTATAACATTTTTATCAGAGAACAATATGTTGGCAGTCATGCTAGGGGTAGGTGCCATTGAGCCATCCAGCAAGAGAAAGAAGGGCTATTTTTCAGAGTACATAATGTTCTAGGTGACAGAAGTCTAAGAGCAGTACCTATGAGCATCAAGATATAGTAATACAGTCATAAAGTGCTAAAACGTAATGAGAGCCACAAGGGCCCACCCAGTTAAGTCTGTAAATGTAAGGTACCATAATCTTGGTAAAAAGACCCACCCCAACCATCACCACATTCTGAAGAAACCATCCACCAACATCCCATATACCTATCAATGCCTATCTGCCATAGCTATCCTTCCCTATTCCCTTGATACCTCTCCACACATGTGGATTGGATGCCTTACCAATAATTTCCAAACTGCATCTGACAATATGACCAGAGCAGTTGAAGTGCCTGGAAGCCCAAATAACTAACTAACTCAAACTGCATCCATGCCTGGTTAAAGGTGTCTCTGCCATGCACACTTACTTAACATAAATCTCACTCCATCCATCACAAGTTAGAACTGAAAAACAAGATTTTCCTGTTTAAAAACGTCCACCCTACTATTAAATACATTCAATGAGGACCTCTCCACATCAGCAGGCAGCCTATTCCACTGATCATTCCACTGCCTCTTCCCTTTGACTGAAGACCTGTTGTTGCTTAATTGGCTTACACCTCAACTTGTCTTACCTGAATTAATGACTTCTATGTGATCCTCTAAACCGAAGAACACCATTCAAATTGACCTGATTTAGTCCATTAACAATTTTATAAATGCAATTCATGCCCCACTTTAACCTCATACTTGAGTGAGTACATATCTAATTCCACAAGCCTCTCTCCATATTCCAAGTTACCTATTCCACTGATGAGTAGTTGCTTTGTGCCACACTCTTTCTAAAATATATTTTTTCTAGTTAGGGGCTCCATGCTTGAATAGAATATTGCAAGTGGGGTTACACATATGCTAAGTACAGTTTATTCATGACTTCCTTGCCCTTTTATCTCACACTTCTATTAATGCATCCTGACATTCTGAGTGCCCTTTTCCTACCTGAGATACAATGTTTCAGATCATTACCTATGCTGCAGTAGCATAAATTTGCACCAACAAACACCAGCTTCAATGGGCAAAAACACTGAGAATGGAATGCTTTGTGTTAAGATGATAACCACCATAAAATCTTGGTGAGATGTATATGCTTTGCTGGCTTGATTCTGTCTTCTACTTCTGGTGTTTGGTGTCACCTCCCTATCTGATGTGAATACAATTTGTATCTGATTGTTTTTTTTTATTAAAAAGTATATACTGAGCTGATTTCATGTTCAGATGGGATGTTCACATGTTCACACACAGGGTATTGAAGATCCATGTGGCTACATGGGTAGATCTAGGAATTTCCATAGTGGATACATGTCCAAAGGGGTGCCCCTGACACAAAAAGATGGGGGAGAATGCACTTAAGCCTTCTTGAAGGGGCACCATTTCCTCTTGGAGGGGTGCCTCTGGCTGACAAATTTGAGAGTGGGGCGGGGATGGCCGAGTGGTTAAGGTGTCGGGCTATGGGTACGGAAGGTCCCGGGTTCGACTCTAGCGCCACTCAGGACATTTCCCAATCCCGCGGCCCACCGGCGAAACAGTGTGGGCGGCGCCATTAGCCGTGAATGTGCATAAAGTGTGTCGTGAACCAACAAATAAATAAAAGACAAATTTGAGAGTGCACTGTGGCCTTCCCAGAGGAATGCATTTTCTTTCAAGGGATGCCTTTTCCTCAGTTTCTTGCTGCAGAAATTAGAGGACATGCTTGAGCCTTTTTCCAGCCAGAGGAGTGCCATTGCTTTTTATACTATTTTGCCCAACTACATGCTCCTTTTTCCATATTTTGCCTCCCAACTGAAAAGTGCGTATTTGCAGAGGAAATGAGTCATCACATAATGCTTAGCACATTCACTACGATTGCACTGGAAAAATAATTTCCAAGAATTCACAAATTTCTTTAAGTACAAATTTACCCATGTTTTATGTTGTAAATAACATTTTTAGTTTTAACCAGTTGTGGCAAATTTTAGTCTTCTAGCTACTGGCATGGCTATAACTAGTTGGAAGAGCTTTTTTGACCATGCTGAAAGTCACATTTTGTTGTAGAAAGCAAAATGTGATTCAATGCCATTTGTATCATATTAACCCATGGTATGGAGATGTTTGTATCGATGTAGGGGTGGGTTGTTGCAATGCTCGTGCCAAAGCAAAATATGTTGGTGGTGAGATAAAAATAGTCTTAGTAAAATATCAAAGATGACTAATATATGCACCCCACATATCAAATAATTATGCAACACATGGCATGGTGAAATGCTTGTAATCAGATTTTGTAGTGTATCCAATACTTTTCATTGAATGTTGGGAATACAAGTTTAGTTTTCTTGACTGGTACGTATCAGCTTTTCAAATGCATCTTCAACTGCCTGTTTGCACATGTTACTCCACATAGCAATTGGTGAATCACTGGCATCCATTCTTGACAATGTGGGAGCTATTTTGTTGTAATGGAATTTAAGTTACCAAGAAGCTATTCACCAGCCATTGGTTTATTCAGTTTCCTTATATAGTCAGGATTTAAGTGTCATGCATGTGAGAAGCTGTGCTGTAAAAATATATGTTATTGACCCTTGTACATCCGTTTTATTGCAGTATTGACCGAAAGCAGCCCTTCAACTTCCAACTAGGCATAGGCCAGGTCATCAAGGGCTGGGACCAGGGCCTACTTGACATGTGTGTGGGAGAGAAGAGGACACTGATTGTACCACCCAGCCTGGGCTATGGTGACCAGGGTGCCGGCGAGGTCATTCCTGGTGGTAAGTAATTGTACTACCTGGCTTGTGCTATGGTGACCAGGGTGCCGGCGAGGTCATTCCTGGTGGTAAGTAATTGTACTACCTGGCTTGTGCTATGGTGACCAGGGTGCTGGCAGGGTCAAACTATTTGCCCTGGCTTCAATCGACCAACTTGTGTTCCTGTGCTGGTTGCCGGGGAGCATTGGGAAAGGGGAGCATCATGAGTTGCGGTTAACTGGCGTCACGCTCCAGGCAGGTTGAACATCGGCTAGGTTAGGTCACATCGACAGAATGTCCTCCATATCCCAGACCCAATCGGGTAGGGGATAAAGCATACATTAGTTGCCTGGCTTCATAGTATTGGGGGAAAGCTGTATAGGTTCTCCTCTGTGTATGTGCATGACTCACTAGTCTTACAAATCAGCGATGAAACCTTCACGACTTGATCACGGCAAAGCCTGACTAGTCCTATAATCCATAAGCTGAATACTTTGGTCGACATGTTGGTGCTGACGCTACATGTGTGCTGACATGTCCCCTCCTGGCCCCAGGCGCCACCCTGCACTTCGATGTGGAGCTGCTGTCCATCGACGCGGCGCCTCCACCTCAGAACGTCTTCAAGATGGTCGACTCCGACAACGATCAGATGATCAGCCGCGAGGAGATCCAAACCTACCTCACCCAGCAGCTGGAGCAGCAGAAGGACGAGATGCCGGACGGCCAGATGGACGAGATGCTGCAGAACCAGGTGAGGCGCTGCCGAGCGTGTGCTGCTGGCAGTTGACGGCCACACATGTCTGGCAGCCAGCCGTTGGTGCTTGCTGTAATCGCTTGACACGTATCAGACACTATCATCGTGCTGCTTCCAATAGTGTAATCGGCAATTCACTGTTGTTCATAGCTTGTGGCGAATACACGATAACCAAGTACCGAAATCCCTAAAATTGATGAATGTTTCGAATTAATTTCGGTCGAAGCGAGTTCTGACACGTTTGGTTTGTAAGATTGCAAATGAATCACGATTTGTGTTGTGGTCACCTCGCTATGCAGGGGTGACCTCCGGTGCTTTAGCCATTGGCTGGTTTTCAGCTTTTGAAACCGACACCAAGTGGCAAACTAATGTACATGCCAAATAATAAATACATGATAATAGTATAATTAATGATTCCCATATACACGTGCATAAGGAGTAAAGTAAACGGTGAAGTTACAATGTTCATATTTCGCACTAAGATGATATTTTATTGAATGCATATATTACGTGTTTTTTATACTGGTACCTGCATCCGCCCTTTTATTTGATGAGCTGTTGTTGTTTATTGGGTGGTTCTCGACGCACTTTATGCACGATCACGGCTAATGGCGCCGCCCAGTGTTTCGTCCGCGGGGCGTCGGTAGCTCAGTGGTTAAGCTGAACGTCTGGCAAGCCAGAGGTACGGGGTTCGATTCACCGTGATTCCCGCCCTTCTTGCCAGGGTGAGAGGCAGGCGACACCATATGGCCTCAGCTGCTGAGTGCGTCGTAAAGCCGCAATCCGATCCGTTTCGCCCGTGGGCCGCGGGATTGGGCAATGTTCCGAGTGGTGCGATAGTTGGACCCAGGACCTTTGGTGCCCAGAGCTAAACACCTTAACCACTCGGTCATCCCCGCTCCTTAATTTGATGAGCACGTATTGTGAAATCGACAGCTTAGAACACAGCCCGGTCATGCTGCGCATGTCCGGGCTCTAGCTTTCGTGTGTGCTCTAATTTCTAGTGTTTCCGTGTAATGCGTGTATGATCGTGACGATTGTTCGTGCGGCACATTGGTGCACCTGTAACGGAGACCGAAAAACCCTGCCCTGGAGTATCCCAATATACATTACATTACATTGCATTGCATTACATTCCATGCAGTGATTTGAGCTCTCAGGGGGCAATACAACAATGCGTTCTAAAATATCAGCGGTTGGCGGACAGGACAAGCTATTCCCAGTAGCAAAGGAAATGGCGCGGTTCTAACCCTGGTGGTTATACATTTAATTGATGGAGCTAAAGGACATTGCATTTCACATTGTCATGAGTGATTCCGATGCTCTGGAACCAAAACTATACGTGTCTAGTCCATTTCAAATTGAACGCCTTGAATCAAGCCGTTATCACAGGGTGAATTGGTGAAGAAGAAAAAATTGGAAAATTATTTGAAGAAATAAAAACATTGTTTGAGAAATAATATCATGAAAAATGTCCAGTTAGGATGTGTAAAATGACCCGACTTCTAATGCCCACCAACATCTTTAGTCACTTCTACCGCACCCCCCAAAATATTCCTCACCCACCTCTGCCTGCACGCACAAAAATATGTATCACCCATCTCTTCCGCACGCCAAAATCCTCGTTCACTTTTCCCGCCGCGCATTAAAATATTCCCTCTCTTCCGCCGCGCAACAAAATACTTATCACCCGCCTCTACCGCTGCTCACCAAAATGTGCCCTACGCTCCTCTGCCGCACATGAAGACGTCCCCTATCCACCTTTGCCACACCACAAAATCCCACACCGCCAGTGTTCCCCCTCACCGCAGACACTTCCTCACGCTCCTCTGCCGCACACCAACATATTCCATACCCACGTTTAACACACAAAATCCTCACACCCACTTGGCGCACGCCAGTGTTCGCCTCAGCTGTGCCGCGCACGGACATCTTCCTCACGCTCCTCTGCCGCACACCAACATATTCCATACCCACGTTTAACACACAAAATCCTCACACCCACTTGGCGCACGCCAGTGTTCCCCTCAGTTGTGCCGCGCACGGACATCTTCCTCACGCTCGTCTGCCGCACATCAGCATTTCCTCCACTCTCCTTCACCCCGTACCAAGCTCTTCATCACGCTGATATGCCGTACACCAACGGCTTCTTCACTCATCCTTAGGGTAGACCCACGATTGCATCATATAATGGATAGGATGGATGGCAACATCCCAAAATTCCAGAAGACTGCTGGTAAAGCGTCAGGGCCCGAGACTCCGATATTGACGGTTTTTCTGTGCTTCCAGGACAAACTGATAGAGGAGATTTTCCAGCACGAAGATGCGAACAAGGATGGCTTCATTTCGCATGAAGAATTCTCCGGTCCGAAACACGAGGAGCTTTAAGCGAACGAGCATGTATGAGATATTTTGCTGAGTGTTCGGGCGGAGCGAGTGTAGCTGGTGGGTGCAGTTGGGATATATGCGGCTGTGGTTCGGAGTGTACGACTTCTGTGGTTCAGCGTGTACGACGATACGACTTGGTCGACCACGATCTGAGGGTGAAGGGTGCTGGGAATAGAACGAGGGGCCCACTATCGCTCGGGGTTTTTACGGGATGGACTGCGTTGTTTTAGGCTTGTGATAGCGTCAGAAAGCGACAAGGCTTGTTTTGGTCTTTGTCCAAATTGTGTGCTGGGAGATTTGGCGTCGTGTCTGATGACACCGATGTGCCTGCCAGACAATCGCCCTGTGCTCCTCTAAATGTTACGATTTGCATGTACCGACTATTTGTAGGGAGCATTGAGACTCTTGAATTTTATAGATCATGATGCGAGAGGTGAATTGGGGCCAATATAGTTTACTCTTGTGGCATGCGCGGAGTTTTCACCATGACAGCGTTGGCTGTCGTATGGGCACCTCACAAGAGCGCGGAAGAACCAGAGAAGCGATCTTGAGGCAGAAAGTAGTAGCTGTCCGCACTTTTAACACTCAGGGAATACCTTCCTGGTCATGGAAGGGCAACACGAGTGGGAGGGGGTGGGGGCAGGCGGTGGCAGGGCGCGCAGCGGAAGTAGCCGACCGGTGGTGCGGCCGTTGACAATCACGAGCTGATCTATTGTGCGTCAACGCTTTCTCAACACGAATCGACTTCATTGTCTTCGTACAACCGGTTTGTCGGCATTTTCCTCCTGATCGCTATCGGTTGGCACATGAGCGGGTTTTTGCACGATGGTGGCAACGAGCTTTGGTGGGTGATAGCTTTTCCTGCTATCACCTGCTATACCTACTACCAATACGCCCCTGGCACTATGCTGGAGCTTGAGGTTGCGCGAATGGATGGTATTGCGAACTAAGTCGCATAAAGCCGTACGGTGGAATATAAAACCGTACGAACTAAGCCTATCTCCACATCGATGGAAATCGGTGTCGAGCTGCTTTCAGCAATGCGTCGCGTTAATTCAAAAGATCATCGGATTATTTCATGAAACGAAAACAAACAAAGCGTTCTCGGGAAAGGTGCGCCCAGCAAGGGAGATGATCCGACGCTTCCGTTGCGTAGCTGCCGTAGCGTTCCACGGCTGTTGTGCTGCGTACGACGGCTCTAGATGGTTCAGCTCCGCCGGCCGCGTGACCCTAGGCGTTGACTGGCGGGCCCAAAGCAGGGGGACGATGCTAAATATTCCCATCAATAATGATGATACGGCCAAAACTCCCATTTCGCTGCGCCAAAAACTGCTGAATTTCTGCCGTAGGTTAAACGGAGCAAGGCCATGACTGGAACGCTATCACGCGCATGTAGGAGTTCGGTGTCTAACCGATGGGGATTAGCCAAGCCTTGCAGCAATTAAGATAACACCCTTCTATCTATCATGTGTGCCCATAAATTGGCGTGTAGAGCTAACTTCTTGTAACTGTTTGCATGCATGGGCACATGGGTGCAACCACGGTTTAGAAATTACGGGGGGGGGGACAAACCAGGGACGCGGTAAGTTTGGACATGATAGAAGTGCCCTACCTCAACCCCCCCAAAAAAAAAAAAAAATCATTGGATTTCAGCGTCTGGTTTTCAGATTCACCATTGTTAAAGCTCATATTTTGGGGACGAAAAGTTCCACCAAAATGAACAAGTTGTACTCCTTATCACTACCTTTGAACATCCAGTTTCATGTCGTATGTCCTTGTTCCGATTTCAATCACCACAGAGCAGTGTCGAAGAACATTGCTCTCTCGCGGTACGAAATCCGGCTGGTTATAAAATAGTGTGCATTCACGTGTGGTTTCTCTTGCAAATTTCGTGACTTCCGTTGAACCATTGTGGATGTGGAAAGCTTGTACAAGGCGCCATTAGCCGTGAGTATACATGCAGTGCGTCGTGAACCACCCAATAAACAAACGAAAACTTGTACAGAACATCAATGTGGCATTGTAAATTTGAAACCAGCGATGAGATCGCCGTCTGAGTAGGTTATGACGGGTTCCATGGGAGAGTTCCTGGTCATATCTGATACGAGTGCCTGCTATCACAACGGCTGCAAATAAAAAAAGATATTTGATCCTCCTATTCCTATTACACTCAATCATTGTACACACACCGGAGCTTCGACTCGTTCGAAATTATTTCCATATCTCAACAATCTGATAGCGTACGGCAAGCCACGTCCAATGACACCCACATAATGTAAATTGAAGCCACAGCGACGAAACGCAAGGAATTTGAAGAATTAAAGCTAACCATTGACAATGAGAATTGACCTGAAATGTACCGGGTTCAAATGTTACTTGAGGGTCGAACCCATTTCATCGATTGGGAGACCGATGAAGTGGGTTCGACCTTTGACTTTGCAAATGAATATGATTTCTGAACGGTTTGCTAGAGTACCTTGCGGCACGTTGAATGACACCCACGTGATAAAAATTGAAGACAGAGAGACGAGGCGTGAAGGCTTCGAGCAATTTATGCTCAACTTCGATCTTGTGGTTTGACGTTACACGAGGTTCACCACTGGCTCGCCTGATACCAGATGTGGGTGGATAAGGGCGAAGAAAAAATGCGAGGCGACCGAATAAATCGGCTCGACCTTTGACCTTTGAAATTAGTTCGATTTCGTAACATCATAATACGGCACAAGTCACGTCGAATGACACGCACTTGGTGAAAATTGAACCATAGAGACGAGTGAGTCTTCGAGGACTTCGAAAAATTGAAAATAGTCTGACCTTGAGGTTTGACCTTGACATCCCGGTATCAAAATGTTACTTGAAGGTTCACCATGGGCTATCGCTTGATGGTGGATCTGAGTGTGTTTTGGCGAATCCCCCCCCCCAGAAGTGCGAGGCGACCGAAGAAATCAGGTTGAATCCGTCGAGATAATTGCGAATGTCAATTTTCTGGCACAGCACAACACGCGACATCTATTTTCTGCAAATTGAAACCATAGCGATGAAACGCAAGGACACCGAACCACTCAATCAAACCTCTGACCTTGAAATGTCCCGGTTTGGGACGTTGCTCGAGTGTTCACCGCTAGCTCTGGTTTGATACCATATTTGGGTAGGTTTGAGCGAGATAAAAAAATATTGAAGCGACAGAAGGATCAGCTCGACCTTTGCCCATACACAACTCGATTGCTTAGCTTTCTGATACAGCATAACAAGCCACATCGAATGACGCTCATTTGATGGAATTTGAAGTGATAACAACCGAACCGCGCGTTCGGTCGATATCGCTTTAATATCGCCATCTAATGAATGCTGATACCTTTGACCTTGAAGTTTAACCTTGGCATGTACCGGTTTGAAATGATGCACGATCGTTCATCACGGGTTACCGCCCGTGGCCATATTTGGCAGGTTTTTGTAAACACGGAAAATATAAGAGGCTGCCGGAGAAACCGGTTTATGTTGGACCCTCACCATTCAACTGGTAATGTGAGACCTATGTAGTTGTTTTCAGCGTGTTCAGTGCAATCAGATGCATTTGTGGTAATTGATTCGACGATTCGAGTGAATAAACCCGTCGCTGAATGTCTGCCAATATAAATATGCCTCTGGTGAACTCGTCGCTATACGAATGCGAATGCGACGTTAACTTGACGTACGTGCTTAAGGCTGCCCGTGGTCCCCATCCATGGTCTAGGCGCAATTTTCCACCCAAGCCGGAGCACAGGATGGTTATCGTTTATGTTATTCAAGAATGGCCCGGAAGCAAACATTTCTAACGTTTGCTGATTTACCACTCAGATATTTTGTGACGACAAATAGCCCATGAAGCTCGTTGACTGGCTAGATCGGCTTCTAGAGGGCCCCGATACGACAGAAAGGCCGACTGAGGGTTCCAAACCGATATGAAGTGCCCTGGACTTCACATCCAGAGCCTCGAGGGATTCCTCTCACAAGGAGTTGTGACCCCTATCTGGCGGTGGACTGAGTGCGCGCATTGCAAGATTATGTAGCGCAGAACCGACACTTCTAGCAGTGATCGGGGTGATTAGTTGGTTAGTTTTCTTGTCCAAACAACCAGTGTTCGTGTCAGTCGGTAACGTGGACGGCTGGAAAAGTAGATGTCGTTTTCTTTACGAAAAATAAATCCACTTGTTGCTCTTGTTATCAGGGCATTTTATTATTAACTGCAACCTCCGTTCCAGTGATTGTGTACATACAGATGAACAGCAATAGCACAGGTTAGCGAACGCATTTGTGGGAGTACACATGCATACACCCGAGATCAACTCAACCCGACAATTTTACTACATGTCCAGGTACGGTTCCGGAACTGAATGGACCTGAGTGGCGGGTTACAGGTCGTGCCGCCTGACGGGCCAGATAGTTCTCACTGACGGCCCAGACACAGTGCTGGCAGACGGACTGCACGGGCCTCACCGACGGCCCAGAGACAGTGCTGGCAGACGGACTGCACGGGCCTCACCGACGGCCCAGAGACAGTGCTGGCAGACGGACTGCACGGGCCTCACCGACGGCCCAGAGACAGTGCTGGCAGACGGACTGCACGGGCCTCACCGACGGCCTGGCTGACGGACTGCACGGGCCTCGCCGACGGCCCAGACACAGTGCTGGCTGACGGACTGCACGGGCCTCACCGACGGCCCAGAGAGTGCTGGCTGACGGACTGCACGGGCCTCGCCGACGGCCCAGAGACAATGCTGGCTTAGTGACCACATGGTCCTCATTGAAGGCCCTGAGACAGTTCTTGATGGGCCACATGGTCCTCACCGACGGCCCAGATACAACTATGGCTGACGGACCACATGATCTTCACTGAAGGTCCAGACAGTTCTGGCTGACGGCTCAGATGGCCCTCACCGAATGGCCAGAGACGGTCTCGGTTCACAGGCCAGGTTCTCGATGGCGGCCCAGAGACCGTCCAGATAGTCGATGCCGGCCCAGAGATGGCACCGGTCGGCGGATCACACACGGTTGTGGGGGTGCCCGTCGTCAGCTGTCGCTGCTCCTCTGGTTTGCGTCAGCGCCGGCGGTCTGATCCGTGTCGCTGTCACTCTCGTCATCGGTGTGGTCGCTACCGTCGCTACTGTCGCTCCCGTCACTATCGTCGCTACTGTCGCAGTCAGACAGTGGGGTGGCAGGCGGGCGGTTGGGGTTGCCGGCCAGGCTGAGACCGTGCAGATCGTCAGTCACCTTTTCCGTCTTCTGCTCGAAGTGTGCAGGCCAACGCTCCAAGTGGCGCAGCTCCTCCACGTGGTCAGCAGACAGCACGCGCACCACCTCTGCGCGCACCTGTACATCATAGGGCAGTGATTAGCTAACAGCACGTGTACCACCTCCGCACGCACCTGCACACCATAGGGCAGTGATTAGTTGCGAACGCAACTCCCGCAAAATGGCGCCCTCAGCGAGAACAGCCTTCAGGGAAGTAGGAGTACGGATCTTCGAAGACGAATGGTAGTACGGTGGTGGCGTTTAAAGGTACTTCGGACAGTGATCATTTGGCATTCATGAAAAAAGATGAATTTGACAAAATGAGACTTTGAAAGGAAACATTCTTGCAGACAAAAGCCTGACAGAAACACGACTGAATACACGGCCGTCGCACTTACGCACTCGTGACACACGAATTGGCCGACAAAGAGTAGAACAAAGTGTGGCCGCCCATCTAATGGCATTGGAGGTGATGTAACCTTTCAAAGCATAGCAAATATTTCACTTCCAATCAGTTTGCACCCACAAACTAGGACCGATACAATTCATCAATCACATTTTTGTGTAGGGAAGATGGCAGGGACTTGCTATCCAGGACATCAAAAAGAAAACGAAAACACGAAACAGCAAGACGCACTCATCTGACATCACGACCTCAATATTGCATGGGTCAAAACCGAAAGCCTCCCATATTGTCTAGTCGTCTTGTCTTTGGAACAATTACAGTTTTAGTTGCCTCTGGAAATAGCAGAGGTAGTAACAGTAAGGACGGGGATAAGGAGGGTCCGAAGACGCCGGTCATCGGGAACATAATGATCTGAGGCCGGAACCCGGAGGTGATGGAGGCGAGCAGACGAGCAGTACTGCTCGATGGGGACGGCGAACAATTGTCATCAAGTAGTTACCTTGTGACCCTCAGTGATGGGCTCCAGCAGCAGGTATGTCCCTCTCCGCACCCAGATGTTCTTCCGAAATTTGCCTGGCATACTGGCTAAGTAGACGGCACCGTCTGAGTCCTCCACCTGGAGACCGCCCACATTGCACTGTTAGTGTCGTCGGTCCACTCATGGCGAGCAATCACAAAATGTTCACTGCCGAAAGATGCCAGAGATTCTGACAGTACAGCACCACTGTTTCTACAGAATGCTAGGGCTGGATAATTCCAGTATCACTGTTACTGTTACACCAAGCAGACATTACAAACAAAACAAAAGCTTTCTTTTGAATACCTTGGCCGCTTAACTCACGACTATCCAGCAGTTTTAGTCAGCATCTCCCAACTGCACTAGCCCTGAACAACCACATCCAGGACGCAACGCTGCCTTGAATCTCACACAGTGCATGCAATAACTCCACAGCTCCAAGTATTGATATCGTGTCCTACTCTCGGTCGTATATGCACGTCGAATGGCCCTTAGCCAAATATCGGTTGCCAATTCATTGCCCGCTCAGAATACCCGAGCCACAGAGCAGCACTGCATTTTTTTAAACTCTCACAGGGGTTTTTCAACCATTGATGTGCTATATAGCAGGGAAGTCAAGACATAGCCATAGAGCCAGGCTTGCAAACGCTAATTACAATACAATGCGGGTGTAATTACTCGGGTGTCCGACATACCTGGTGGAGGTTGTTGCCCCGAGGCTGCAGCACACGAGCGATGATCTGGCTGCCAGTAGGGCCGGTCATCGACTGCATGTACTCTTGGCAGACGTGCTTACGCTTCGTCCTGGACGACATGTTGTATCTGCGCACAGGGTCACCTTGTGTCAGTTGGTGGTCGCGCTCTATGGCAGCCACTCTTACACTGACACTGGCTATTCTTGAATTGCATGATATGCCGTTTACTTGAATATTATGGTTCATCATGACTCATTGATTATTAGTTGGTTATTGGTTGTACCATGCGCCATTTACTGCGGTAATACAACGTTGGTAATCTCGCACTCGATTGGCTACGGTTAAGACTAGCGGTTCGTGGGCCTGGACCCCACAATATTTTGGTTGGATGAGCATCCCCAGTCCCTCAATGACATATACAATTATTGCGGTGTTAAAATAATGGTTTTATTAGGTTTGAAATGTTGAAAAGAGTACAGTAGGATGAACTCATAATGGCAACGATATTGCTTAACCTGCACCTTCTCTCCGGTTAGATCCTCACACCCCGTCTCTGGGGCGGATAGTAACCACAGTCTAAAATCCAAAATAAGCGTCGCACAAAAACGAAAGAGGTGTCATCGGAAAGTGCTCGACGAGTAGGGTTCGGATCCACCCCCCAAAAAATTTTCCCCCAAAAGTGACGTCACCAGGGGGGATACATTTTCATGACTTCACAACTTACATTATGTTTTTTGGCTCTGGGGAGTTCATATTGGGGGATATATGAGAATAAAAAAACTTGGCATGAGAAAAGGACAGCGAAATCGGCCAGGGCTATACATTTGTTTGGCCCTCTCAATTTTTTTTAACTTCAAAATTTTGGGTTTTCAAGTTTTCTGTAATTTTCATTTTCCAATGGGCAGAGCAGACCGAGAAACGTTGGAAGTCAACTTGTCCTAATAAAAAAATGCTTACTTTAGCCAGAATCTTCTATTTGAACTGCAATTGGCAAATATGCAAAACTTATATGTAGTCAAAAACGAGAAAAAAAACAAGAAAAATTCCACTCATACACTTTGTTGCATTCCTTCAAGATAAGCAAACCCTGAACATTTCATTAAAATACCTGTATCTCTTAAAGCGTGACAACTGATTGAACTTTTTTGGCGGTAACCTCACTTGACTAACTTGTTGACCCTAGATGACCTGACTTAAAAATTTTGAATCAGCATGCCAAATTGATGTGGGAAAAGGTATGCCAAATTTGGATTTTTAGCTCAGTTTATTTTAGTTTAGATTTTTAGTTCAAAGTCAGGATTTTTAGTTATAATTGATGGATTGTTTGTATATTGGGTGGTTCTCAACACACTATGCACATCTTTGAAAATCAAGTTTTTCCTTCTTCAAAGAGTTCAGGGAAGAAAATGTTGTGCACGATTACCCCACTGTAGCTGTTGTAGTACAAGCAAACCACTAGAGTGGTAACCACTAGAAAATGTTGTAATTGCAAAAAATGTAGGTAAATGGTTATTTGTTATTTTTAAAGAATGCAATACTTTTTAACATGAGAAAGGAGATGTGATCATTCATTTTATCTGCCAAGATTACTTTTCAGTTAAAAGCAGTCAATACAATTGATGAAATCATAGGCACATATCTTAATGGGATGGTCCAAGATGTGGCTCTCTCATTTCTTAACCTAACACAACCTAGGTGGTCAGGTTAGGCTTGCAATAATATAAAATATAACATTGCATAATATAGCCTAACCTATGATATATGATTATTTTATGAATGGAATCTTTTTACCAGTAATTGACAGGAAAAGGAAATGTACCTAGTCAGTACCCACATAATATGCATAAGTAATACACATGATCATTTCTGGTCACATCAAAGGATAGAAACAAAGAAATGAACAATGGATGGCACAGCAAGACAGGGAATTGTGATGATCAGCTCAGCTTTGTCTCTCATGATTCACAGGATCAATGTGCTTTCCTTTCAATGTTGGTCTTAGTACAAGGCTATCCAAATGAAAAAACAAATACAAATAATTCACACTTCACCCTCAGCTCAGAGCACACATCTACCCACCTATGCAGTGAATTCCCTGCATGATTCAGACTCAAAACCACTACCTCACACACCACAGTCGGAAGCAATAGCTGTGCACAAAGCAAAGGCTCAGTCAAGGTTTTGTGTTTGCAGTATGACACTGTTAAACATGCATTCAAAGTTGCAAATGGTTATGACATCATATAAAAATACCTCTCACCAATTGGTTGAAAGACAGTTTCCAGAACATAGAATGCTAACAAAGCAAATTATGATTGGCAACCTCCAGGACTCTAGAAGACATTTCTTAAAACTGTCATTTTTTCCCACTACAGGGTGGCCTGAAAGTAGGTTTTTGGAGATACATCAGCCAAATTTGTAGTGACTAGAGGCCATTGTTCAGTGCACAGGCACAAGGTTTGGCATGTTGTCATCAGCATTTCTGTTGGTTGTGGTCTGGTACTGTGTGTGTTCAGATCAGTGAAATTTTCAAGAAAATGGGTGGAAAATACCACCTAATGAAAGTTAAATAGACTTCCCTGTCTATGGCTTTTGTGACATCCTTGCTTACTAGCTGCTGATTATGAAACCAACATGAACTCAACTAAAGACATCCTGATGCCCTTCAACAATTCAAATATGCCATAGTTGGGGTGCACCAATGACCTCTGATCAGGAAATTTTCTGAAACCGTATCACAGAGCCTCTTCTCTTTCAGATAGTCTACCCAGTATCCTGAAACCCGGTATCATTCAGCACTCCTTAAGTCCTTATTCAGCAAGCAATGAAGCCCTGGACTGAATACAATATGCAGGCTTATCAAAGTTGCTCAGTGATAAATTATTCCACTTTCTGAATATACCCCTTTCTGGACACTCAATCGACATCATTCTCCAAGAAGTATCAGCATCCTGCTCATTGATATGAAGTATTTGTCTCCTTTGTAACAGTATCTTGTTTATAAATAGCATGTGCATGTCCTCAATATGGAATGGTATTACACGAACATTTTGCGATGCAATTTCGGGTAAAGGGATCACCTATGTGATATGGGATACAACACCAGTTCATCATAGTTATTTTTCTCATTATCCCGATTTACATCTTTTCTTAAATTATGAATCTTAAAACAAATGATAAAGGTCCACTCATAATCACCTACACCATCAACTCAAATTTTTGTCTGAAAGACATCAAAAACATTTTAAATTACACTAATTACATGTCAAATTTCGACATCCTGCTATGCTCATTTCGACATCTCACACCTAATGAAAAACCAATATTTTAACCCTGGTTCAGATGTTGTCTGTGTGCCTGATGGTATGAAAAGTGGCCAGTTTATTTGGTGATGGTGGTGGATTGGAGTTTAAGGGTGCATCAACATCCAGTTTATTTGGTAATCATAAGTAGAATTAACATGTTTAGTGGATGTTTCTTCAATCTTGTATTTGTTTTTAGTGGTATTTTTGTTACTTCTGCATGTTTGTGTCAGAGTACATGTGGAGCCCATTTTATCCAGCATGAACCCAGAGTGCAAAAATGTTTTAAGATGAAATCTCTAAAGAAGTGCCTTAACTTGCACCCTACTACCTAACCTATACCAGAATTGTCCAAAATAAAATTTTCAGCCAGGCTGCACATTATTTCTGGTCATGCCTTGGTTAAGTTCTAGAAGTTCAGTAAAATTCCTACTAAACTCACTTCCCCTCTCCATAACAATACATACTAAACCCTTTTGAGGATGTGTAGCAATGGCACACCTTGATCAAAGGTTGCAGGTGAATCTGGCTGCAAGCATCCATTCTCAGGAATACATGTCAATAAAGGGAGAAACAAAGTTTTATGTGTCCAGGAGTACTAAATTGAGTGCATGAAGTGCTGAATTTCTGCTATATCATGTCTCTGACATACCAGGTACAGATAATTATATGTGATGGGCTATATTTGTGGAGTGAAGATTGTGATCGTGAATTTATTTGCAAACTGAAAAGTAATCATTTGTGGAGAAAATAAATGGTGGCATCATCTTGAGTCAAAAGCATCATAGGTATTAAAAAATTAACATCTACCTTGATCACAATATTTATAAAAATAAATATTGAGTCACTTCCTTATGGTTTCCTTCAACATAGTACCAGGGTGGGAAACTTACTCTGTGGGTTTGGAGTCAGAGTGCAAACAGATTTCTTCCAGAGTACATTTTCATGGACATATTATTTTGTATGCATGGAATCTATTTGCCAGTAACTGTTTTTTGTTTATTGGTTGGTTCACAACACATTTATGCACAATCACTGCTAATGGCACCACCCACACTGTTTTGCAGGTGGGCCGTGGGATTGGGAAATGTCCTGAGTGGCACTAGAGTCGAACCCAGGACCTTTGGTACCCATAGCCTGACACCTTAAACCCTCGGCCATCCCAGCCCCTTGCCAGTAACTGACAGGAAAATCATATGTACCTTGTCAGTGCCTATGTAATAAGCATACACATCATCATTTTTGGTCACATCAAAGCATGGAAACAAAGTGAACAATGGATGGCACCCCAAGACAGGGAATTGTGATTATTGGCTCAGCTCTGTCTCTCATAACTCACAGGATCAATGCCCTTTCCTTTCACTGTTGGTCTCAGTACAAGGATAGTCAAATGAAAAACAAACATAAATAACTCACACTTCACCCTCAGCTCATAACACACACCTACCTACATATGCCGCCAATACCCTGCACATGATAAGGACCAGACACCACTACCTCACACTCAACAGTCAGAAGCGATGGCCATGCACAAACAAGGCCTTGTGTTTGCAGTATGGGACTGTTAAATATGTATTCAAAGGTGCTAATGGTTATGACATCATTTAAATATATCTTGCATCAATTGGTTAAGACAGTTTTCAGAACAGAAAATGATAACGAAGCAAATTTTGATGGGCAGCCTCTGGGACTCCAGAAGTTGTCTCTTAAAACTGTCAGTTTCTCCCATTATAGGATGGCTCAAAAGCAGGTTTCTGGAGACTCATCAGCTGAATTAGTAGAGACCAGAGGCCACTATTCAGTGTGCAGGCATGAGGTTTTGCACATTGTCCTCGGCATTTCCGCTGGTTGTGGTGTGGTATGTGTTCAGGTGTTGTCTTTGTGTTTGATGGTATGAAAAGTGGCTAGTTTATTTGGTAATCATAAGTAGAATAACATGTTTGGTTGATGTTTTACTCAATCTTGTATTAGTTTTTTAGTGGTATTTTTGTTCCTTCTTCATGTTTGTGTTGGAGTATATTTGGAGCCCATTCTATCTAGTATAAATCTGGAGTGGAAAAATGTTTTAAGAGATGAAATCTCAGAAGTGCCTTAATTCCCACCCTGGATACTACTCTTGAAGCATAACACGATGCTTAATTTCGCTAATACTGTACACAATGAATTAGAAGAACAATGCAATCAGACCCTCATATTCCTTGTAGACAGGTCCATAATTTATGAATACCACCATATTTTTCTTATTTATACTATGAACATGATGTGGGTCATCTAAAGGTAGGTGTCAAGGAGACGTGTTCATATACACCCTCTTCCACCAGCTAGGACGTACCGAACTATAATGCAAATTTATATTGAATCGGAATAGCACCAATAAAGTACACCTGTGCTTACCGGCGACACAATTGATTTACAGCATAACGCAGCCCGCGAAAGGTGACACGTATCCCACACGACTATCAAAATATGATACGCGGAATATCTGCCGCACGCACTGCCTCACGTTCACGCGCAAGATGGCTGCCCGCTGCTCCTGCTGATATAGCCTTAAAAATACCCACTTATTTTGGCGGATGGATGAGCTGAGTAATTCACAAGTAGATGTCGAAGAAAGTTGTAGTAATACATGTCCTATAATTAATGTAGTGGCGTTCATCTACAACCGTAATTAATAGTTTATTTCAAATATCTTTAAATCGCCCCAAAATGACGTTCAAACGCTGTAATCACAACAAAAGAAAATTCACGATGGACGACCTCAGTAACTATTGTACCGATTTTCGTGAATATGGTTCTATGATGAACTTCGACATCGATTTTTGGCCAATTGAGTCATTTCCATCCGATATAATTCAGTAGAAAGTCACGAAATCATGGATTTTAATTTTGTATTTGCCCGATGGACGATCTATCAAAGTTTTCTACAGAATTGCGCCAAACATTTCAGCCGAAGCCACTGCCTTGAGCGGAAATGCACCCTCTTCGAGGGGAACGGTGCCCTTTTCAATACGGTCGAGTGCACACATCCATCCTTTCACCACGCATTCAGGAAAATGCGCACCTCCAGGGACATTCGCATCGGCGGCCCTTTGAAGAAATGTCGGCATTGAAATTTTAAGATCCGCCTCTGGCCTATTCGAATGAGCAACGTTGAGATCCCCTGGCCGAACCTAAGTCTGGAAAACTCACACTGCATGCACAGTGATGGTAGATTGAGATGTATAAGTTGATAATTTGGTCGGGAAATTACACACGGGTAGGAACAATTTGGTAAATTGTTATTCCTTACTTCCGGACATCCGATGTTCCTTTTACACCTTTGCATTAACTCATGACAAAAACAAGTCAGATGGTGAGCCAAAAACATACGCAGCACACGTGACGGAATGGAATAAGAGATCAACCAGTAAAGGATATCGCGGATTATGCACGAGACATTGTAGTGCCTACGAGTTGCATATATATGTGTGGATAGGTATGATCAATATGGGAGAGCCACTAAGGGAGGCGTCGTTGCCAAGTAACACCCGGGATGTGCACAGCTTGGCTGTACCATCCCCTCAGTGCGGCCTTGACACCTCCCTGGTGAGAGGATAAAGAAAGACACTCACCAGAATGCCCCTGGGTATCACCGCAAAACACTCACAAGAACGGGACACGAGAACGCGAAATTCTTGCCACGACGAAGCGACAATACACGTATGTTAGCTGTCCTAGTGTCCTAGTATGTCCTAGTTAATACATTGAAATAGGCAGATAGCGAAAAGTGTATGTAAGTATGTGAAGCGCACATGTCAGTCAGGTGCGAGAAGTTCACGGCGATAATGACAGATGGCTTTTGGACACAGAGTATTAGAGATTACCAAAGACATGTGGTACGACAGACCTGGATAAACACAATCACTACACTGCCACCTAGCGCAAAAAAGCGAACGATTAGTTCTCAGCCGCTAGATGGCGGGCGCGCGCTTAGCAATGGCTGAATCTTCAGCCGGCCGCTAGATGGCTAGCGGGCGCATCCCGATACAACATAACACCAACCGCTGAGGACATCAGGTGCACAATTCAAATCACATCACACAATATACAGGTTTCATTAGCGGCGGATCCAGGAGCCAATGATGCCACCCCCACCCATCATGCAAAGAGCGTGGGCATGGCACATAGGTATGCCCAACCTTTTAAGCCCCTAGCGTAATTTTCAGGGTCCCTGTCCGATTCTTTGGGGTTACTATCGCGATTTTCCAAGGGACACTGCATGGTTTTGGAGGGCCCCAGAGTGATTTTGAACGGTCCCGGCGATAACTTTTGAGGATCCCATCGTGATTTGCAGGTGCCCCGGTACCACTTTGTGGGGTCCAGCGTGATTTCCAGGGACCCGTCTCGACATTTTCAGTACCCTGCGTGATTTTTAGGGACCCGACCTGTCTTTTTGTGACCCTAGCGTCGTTCTCGATGACTGCACTACTTCTAGACCACAATCGTGATTTTAATTGGGCCCAGCGCGACTTATTGGTGCCCCAATGATATTTTCAGGGGCCCATCCCACTTTTTGGTAAGCCCAAAGTCAATTTTCGGAGCCATGAAGCGATTTTTTTGCCCAACTATAATTTTCACGGCTCTCGTTGCAATTTTTAATGCCTGGTCATTTTCATGGATTCTGCGCGACTTCTTTGGACTCCTAATGCGATTTTTCATGTGCTCCGGTGCGATCCTTGGGGGCCCAGCTGGATATTTATGCGGTCCGACATAATTTGTCCGAACCCCAGTGATATTCTTGGGGGCCCAACAACCTCTCATGGATTGTGGGACAAAAGGATATTGTCCCCTTTGGCCCTCCTTCGGTAGGCCACTGGCTCTAACCGTACACAGAAGCTACCCATATGGAAAACCTGGAATTCAGGTTCGAACTCACCAACACGAATTAATTAATCGCATGAAACTTCTTGCATTCAAATTTCCCACTCTTTACAAGCGAAAGACATGGGCGCGGTTAATGTAAAGGAAAGGTATCTTGGCTAACAATTCATGTCCTACTCGTATGTGTCGCCTATCTGGCGGCTGTATCTGGAAGCTTTCACGCGTTGTGTACCATTGTGAGCGGAAGCTTTTGACTTGCATGACGTCATGCTGCCAAATCTCATAGGGAAGCCTACTTTAGACCATCGTGGGCCCGTGGCAAATTCAAAAAGGTTTCGTGATGATGTGTGCAAGGTTTCGTTGAGGGGGTTTTGTTCCGCTCCAATTCCATTCATGCATTTGATAGTAAAACGTATGAAGTGCGAGACTGAGGCTTTAAAGTGCATAAGGTATTCGCTATAATTGAGAACATGGTAAAATTGTTTTGAAAAGCCTGCCACACTCGTCACGGATGCGTCATGCACCGTGCGCCTAAAAATCGTAACTGAGTGTGATCTTTGTATTTGTAATTGAATGTGATCATTTTCATCCAATAATGGATGCAAATGCTTCGACAACTTCCACGTTTTCAACCGTGGGGGTTGATACCATCATGCAGCATGTGCTGGAACAGGATGCAGGTCAATTTTATACTCTTGTGAAAATGCATCTTTCATTCTTGCTAAATTTCACCATTGATGAAGTTGATGCACCTGTGATTGTTGAAGACAAGAGCAATGACAGTGGAAGAAAAATACTTCCATTTACCACCAAGACCAAGAACAAGTTGAAAGCAAGTGGGAGTGATAGTGGCAGTGTGGTCCTGTCACACGAAGGTGTGTGCCAAGCATATCAGTTAATTGAGTTTCTTAGCAGGGAAGACAACCTAATCCATGAGGGTCTTTTCAGGAAGACCGGGAACCTTGTACGTCAACAAGAGTTAAAGCAGTGCCTTCTCTCTGGTTCATCCATAGATTTTGAGTCTGGCTTGTACTCAGCTCATGATTGTGCCAGTGTTTTGAAGAGTTTCTTAGCAAGTCTCTCAGAGCCACTGCTGACAAAGGCCTTGTATCCTGCCCACTGCCAGGTGGCTGATCTATGTCCTGCAGATGCACCAGCAGATGCATTATGTGCAGCCCACAACAAGCAAATAAAAGCTCTGCAGCTACTGTTCCTGCTGGTTCCTGCTGAAAACTACCAACTGCTCAAGGACCTTCTCCACTTGCTGTATAAGGTGTCTCTACATCATGCCAAGAATAAAATGACTACCTTGAATTTGGGCACAATGTTTGCACCTCACATCCTCTGCCCACGCAAGATGTCTGCTGCTGAACTCCAGACATCCTCAGGATCAATGGCACAAGCTGTAGCATTGATGATTGAGAACACTCTGTTGCTCTTTAAGGTTCCTCATGAGCTTGAGATTGACCTTCGTGCCTTTGTAGACCAACAACCAGGAACACCAGGGCTTGATAGACGTTGCCGTCGCCACAGCTGCTCTGATGTGGATTCTCCACAAGCCAACACAGTGTTCAGCTTTGTTGACAGAGAGGTGGGTTCCATGGTGATGTACTGTGAGCACAGTGTCCTAAAATTGCTTCACCATTAACTGTGTGGATGAAGAAAGAAGTTGTTTGGGAATAGTGAAAGATTGGAAGAAAATAAAGGATCACCAATTAAGGATTAAAAAAGCAGAATGCCTTTCACTTCAGTCACATGCATTTAACATTTGTGAGCAGTTGTGTGTATAATGACTGCCCACACATTTAGCAAAATGGTAAAAACCTAAGACAAGGATGAAATAGCACAATTCCATTAACTGTGAATTTCCATGCCACATGGTCAATTATTTTACACTGTGTGAGCATCCTAGAGTGGATCATATCAGCTGATGATGTGGAAGCCTGGAATGATGTCCCAGCAAATGGATAGTATTGATCATAAGGTCATGTTCTGGTCTGGAAGAAGTAGTTAATAATATCCTGAGTTCCAAAAGCATGGATGGCAATTTAGAAAGTCAAAATTGTCTACTTTGGTGACCAAAGGATGTTTAAGTGAGGTGTTGATTCACAAACAAGCTTGGGAATGTAATTCTGTTGGGTGGCTGTGTATGTTTTTGATGTTTTAAAAGGAAATATGCATTATGTGTTCATAAATTACAGTTGTGCATAAAAACTGCCATGAGGAGGTGCCCACCATGGGTTTTGACTTGCAGCCATGGTGCTAGTACCTATAATATTTGTTCACTGGATGCTCTGACTGAAGTGCTTGATAACTGTATGATTGCACATGTATTCCAGACTTGTACTTTTCTCACCATTTAGCACATGTCAACTTCATAATCAGGATTTTATTTGTACTTTGTAATCCTGGATGTGGAGAGTAAAAATTTGAGATAGTCTAATATGGACAATATGTTTTTCAAACCTGTGCTTTCAGAGTCTTAGTTTTCACTGCAATGAATCTTGAACACTTCTTAAGCCAATTATTTGCCATTGTTGTAGTCATCTGTGGAACAGACAAGTGTGCAAGTAGAGGTGCACTATAAAGATCAAAGAGGCATGAGCAAATTGTTTACACCTGCAATTGATTTATTAGAATAAAATGTGTACAAATCGAACAAAAAATTATGATTTTCCGGGAACCCAAAATGATACCTTATTGTTATACAGAAAGATAACTTATAGTTATGTTGCATTCACATTATCATTAAAATACATCAAACCCATCCAGTTAGCAAAGCATACTTTGGATCACTCTAATAGCTACATTTTTTATTGCATATATTGGAACACATTTAATATTTTATGCACTATTCTGACCAATTCAGGTTCATTTCATGATGGCCAGGAGGCTCTATATGCTATACTGTTATGGCTGGTCACAAGTTTTGATTTGACCTGACCTGTGTAATTGACAGGGAGTGACAATGAAGGGCATCATCAGATTCACAGTGCTTCAATGAGTCCTGTTCTTTTTTTTTGGTGTCTCTAACTGTAAAACCTTTTGTTATGTGGCCCTCCCAAACAAAAAGTTTTATGATACTCACCAATTTCAGGTCATTGGCCTGACCTGGAAGGTCGCTGATTGACCAAAAAAAACCTGTAAACTGGGTGTCATTTGTTTTCTCTTATAACGAGCAATAAGCTCGTTTTTGTTTTGTGGCTCTAGCTCATCTAGGGGCCAATTTACAAATATTGGCAAAATACTCCATTGTGATTGTCTGGAAAAAGAAAAATTTAGTCCTACTGATGGGTTCCAAGAAAAATCATAATTTTAGCCTATTCACATTGTTTTGGTTGACTTGTTGTTTGGTCGTATTTTGGCTGACCTGGAAAACATATCAATGTATGATTTGGGAACAGTGATGTAAAATAATAAATAAAGAGATAAAAAATGAATCATAAGAAGACAAAACATGCATACTTCTCTTAAGGATGTATAGTTATTCTCAAGCTCTGCCTTGCTCCAGATCAGTTGGCACTGTATAACCACTGCAGTTGATGCACCCTAAAACCCAAATAACTAACTAACTAACTTGCTCCAGATCAGTTATCCTGCAAATATCGTATTCTTGCATCATGCATCTGTGGTCTAACGTTTCATTCTCCCACCTGAAGCAACTTAAAACTGAATTAGCCCTCTTCTTAAAACCTGACCATCAGTTGTGAAAAAGTCAACATCATATCTAACTGTAATCCAGTTTTTCCTGACATCCCCCAAAAGAACTGAAAACAGTTTGACAAAGGCCTTGTACATTTTATCAGATCTCCCTTAAATCAGCACAGAAATCTCCTTAAGATCCCCATTGGAGCCCTCCTCTTGACAATTCCTTCTTTATTGCACTGCATGCAAGTGTGTCAAGGTTGGACAAATATGCTGTTCCTGGATTTACAGCTTCCAGACCATTATCATATATCAAGCTTGCAAATTTTCAGCTTTCAGACCATTATATCCTGCCCAGAAAACTATCCTCTCATTTTTGTCATTTGGAAACTGAATGGTGTTGTTTGACAATTAACTGTTCTGTGATAAAGTACTCGAGATTGGCTGGCAAGTGCCAACTTGAATTATGATGTCACGGGCACAAAGAATAGTATCCTCCACATTCGACCACCAAAAAATATTCCTCTCCACATCCGGGTAGCACAACTCCAGCCCTGGAGTGGGCGCTGGAGATCCAGCCATACCCCATCGCCTATTTGCGGTGTGTGCGTGCGTTTTTCCTGTCGTCATCTTTGCTGTTTATGCATCAGTCAGAAATAGACCTGAAAACGTAACATATGCACCCTCCGGTTGCGGATACTTCGTCCACCACTGCCTAGTTCTTTTACCTGTAGCCACCGTTTGGATGTGTAAGATTGCAAATGTCATGATGGATATCTTAGGAGCTTTTGCAAATATCAACAAGCTTGCTCAGGTATACATTTTTATTAGCCACTAAGCAAACATCTCTTTTCTGTTCATTCACCTGTCATCTTTTCTCACCTTGTTATATGTAACTCTCTCATCTATATTTCCCTTCTCAATTGTTTTCCCATCTATGTGCTCTTCTTCCTCATTTTTTCTTGTCTTTTTCCATTTTCTCCCTTCCCCTTTCTCTTCATTCTACATTTTCTCCTCTCCCCTTTTCATCTCCCATTCTTTCTCACATTCTCTCTCCCATTCGCTCTCCCATTATCTCTCCCATTATATCTCCTATTCTCTCTCATTCTCTCCTATGCTCTCTCCAATTATCTCTCCCATTCTCTCCCATTTTCCCTCCCATTCTCTCTCCAACTATCTCTCCAATTCTCCCATTCTTTCTCCCGTTTTCTTGCTCCCATTTTCTTGCTCCCATTCTCTTGCTCCCATTTTCCCTCCCATTCTCTCTCCAACTATCTCTCCAATTCTCCCATTCTTTCTCCCGTTTTCTTGCTCCCATTTTCTTGCTCCCATTCTCTTGCTCCCATTCTCTTGCTCCCATTCTCTTGCTCCCATTCTCTTGCTCCCATTCTCCCCTTCTTTGCTCCCATTCTCTTGCTCCCATTCTCTTGCTCCCATTCTCTCTCCCATCCTCCCATTCTCTCTGCTCCCATTCTCTCCCTCTCCCATTCTCTCTCCCATTCTCTCCCCATTCTCTCTCCCATTCTCTCCCATTCTCTCTCCCATTCTCTCTCTCTCTCCCATTCTCTCTCCCATTCTCTCTCCCATTCTCTCTCCCCTCTCTCCCATTCTCTCTCCCTCTCTCTCTCTCTCTCTCTCTCTCTCTCTCTCTCTCTCTCTCTCTCTCTCTCTCTCTCTCTCTCTCTCTCTCTCTCTCTCTCTCTCTCTCTCTCTCTCTCTCTCTCTCTCTCTCTCTCTCTCTCTCTCTCTCTCTCTCTCTCTCTCTCTCTCTCTCTCTCTCTCTCTCTCTCTCTCTCTCTCTCTCTCTCTCTCTCTCTCTCTCTCTCTCTCTCTCTCTCTCTCTCTCTATATATATATATAATTATATATTATATATATATATATAATAATATATATAAAATCTCTCTCTCTCTCTCTCTCTCTCTCTCTCTCTCTCTCTCTCTCTCTCTCTCTCTATCTCTCTCTCTCTCTCTCTCTCTCTCTCTCTCTCTCTATCTCTATCTATATATATATATATATCTATATATATATATATATATCTCTATCTATATCTCTCTATCTCTATCTCTATCTCTATCTCTATCTCTATCTCTATCTATCTCTATCTCTATCTCTCTCTCTCTCTCTCTCTCTCTCTCTCTCGCTCTCGCTCTCGCTCTCGCTCTCGCTCTCGCTCTCGCTCTCTCTCCAATTTCTTATCTCCAATTTTCTTGCTTCCCTTTCCATTTTTCTGGTTTGGTTCCTCTCTTCTTTCTCTCTATTTCTGTTCTCTGTTTTCTCCCCTGTTCTCTTAAGTCCCATTTCTCTCTTATTTCCTCATTTTTCCTTCTTAGTTCACTCTTTTCCCTCTTTCTTCATTCCTCAGTGTTGTGTGATGTGCTGAGTGGTGCCGTTGGGGAGTGTTGTGCGGTGTCAGTGTGCCGTATGTGAGTGTGGTGTGCCGGGTCGACAGCGGTCGGCGGCGGCCGGCGTCAGCACCGACACGGACACGGCGCTGGCCGGCCTGTACGCGCACATCAGCAGCATGCCAGACTCGGCGCGACGCCGCAAGCTCATCAAGCAGTTCAACCGCCAGAGCGGCTCCGGCACGCCCACCGTGGCGCGCCGCGTGCGCACGCGCAGCTTCGGCGAGAGCCTGCGCAAGCACCTGCTGTTCGGCGCCGGCCGACCACGCAAGTCGGCCAAGGCTAGCCTGACGCGCCGCAGCTGCTCCGACGAGGCGCTGGCCAGCCCGCCGTCGCCGGAGACGAAGCCGTGCTACCGTCAACGAGACGCCGACGATGTCACCGGGTGGGCGGAGCCGCCGATCAAACGGTCGCTGTTGACGCCGACGGCGGCCGCGCACTTCACGCCCAAGCTGGCCCGCAGTCTGCGCCAGGTGGGTCGGTCGGTCACGGTCTGCGCCAGGTGGGTCGGCAGGTCACGGTTTGCGCCAGGTGAGTCGGCCGGTCGCGATCTGCGCCAGCTGAGTCGGCCGGTCACGGTCTACTCCAGTGTGCCAAGTCAGCCAGGTAACCGGGTTTGATTCGATCATCGTCGGCATTTACAGGCAGACTTGGCACCCTGGCGTCCCAGTAATACTGATCTTCTACCAGCTCACCTGGTTCATCAGGGTTTATGCCGAGGAAGAAAACGATTCGCTTAGTGTCTCATTGCTGCAGCATTACTGAACGGTGTTCGCAACATCGGTGACACATAACTTGGATGGTTTTCATCATTTCGAACAGTTATGCAAATTCCATCCAACAAACCCATTTCAGATATGATTTCCAAAGCGCGTTCTCCATTCTGAAGTTTCTGCTGTTATATTCATCTTAATAAGATAAGCAATATTTAAATCATCACCGGTACACCAAGGGTGTATCGCGTTCTAGTCCGCTCACGCATATGCATCGTGTTTGACACGAACCGATGCCGTTCGCATCTATCTTATTTATTTTGAACACTGCCTTTTTGTTTAAGTGGCGTAAGGTCCCAGTTTGGTGAACTTTCCTGCCCAGGTGAACTTACCGGCCAGTCCGAGCAGCAGGTGCCGAGTGCAGTGAACTGCTGTGCTGTGCCTGGTGCAATAAGATGGGCGTGCTGGTTGGCCAGGTGCAGTGAACTGTTGTGCTGTGCCTGGTGCAATAAGATGGGCGTGCTGGTTGGCCAGGTGCAGTGAACTGTTGTGCTGTGCCTGGTGCAATAAGATGGGCGTGCTGGTTGGCCAGGTGCAGCGGGAGGGTGTGCCGTGTGTTGGAGGTGCCGTGCCGCTGCCGCTGCCGGGCTCGGCGCGCCGCTCGTCCCGCACCGCCGAGATGTCCACCTTCCGCAGCGGCCGCAACAACTCTATGAGGCGCGGTCAGGTGAGTCGCGCACAGCTGGTGTCGCCGCGTCCTGCTGACATCACTAGATGGTATCTCCCGAGTCATACCGCCCGACGGCATCTCACTAGCTGTACCGCCCGACAGCATCTCTCAGACCGTACCGCCCGACGGCATCTCACTAGCTGTACCGCCCGACAGCATCTCTCGAGACCGTACCGCCCGACGGCATCTCCCTGACCGTACCGCCCGACGGCATCTCACTGGCCGTACCGCCCGACGGCATCTCACTAACTGTACCGCCCGACGGTATCTCACTGGCCGTACCGCCCGATGGCATCTTACTGGTCGTACCGCCCGACGGTATCTCACTGTCCGTACCGCCCGACGGCATCTCAACTGCCGTACCGCCCGATGGCATCTTACTTCGTACCGCCCGACGGCATCTCACTAACTTACCGCCCGACGGTATCTCACTGGCCGTACCGCCCGATGGCATCTTACTGGTCGTACCGCCCGACGGTATCTCACTGGCCGTACCGCCCGACGGTATCTCACTGGCCGTACCGCCCGACGGTATCTCACTGGCCGTACCGCCCGACGGTATCTCACTGGCCGTACCGCCCGATGGCATCTCGGTCGGTGATTAGTTTTACGACATATCGACCGTTGAGTCATGTAGCGTCGCCAATCTCTCACGCCGATTGATCGCGGGCGAAGAGTAGCGACAGGTGAGATTCTAACCCAGAACCGTTCGATTGTGAGACGAGCGACTTACCTCTAAGCTACTCGTCCCCGCATCTCTCAGACCGTACCGCCCGACAGCATCTCCAGGCCGTACCGCCCGACAGGACTCTCACTTGCGGTACCTGTATGTCCTGCCGATGCCGCTCGATAACAGCAATCTCCCGGGCCGTACATGTACGGGAAGTTACCCCCAACTGGAGGGGATGAAGATCACTGTGGGAACGTGAAAACGCCCATGTCCTGAAATAGGATCTTACGCCTTTGCCTTGGCTTCGGTTACGTTACTTCAGATCGATAGTTGCATCTTTGTAGATTTGGGCTTTAAGTTGTAAACCAGGAGGCCAATTTGAAATTTAAAAGCAGCGTAATATTTCGACAGAACAGTAGCTCAGAAATTACAGGATTTTTTTTTTCGTGGGCCATATGGGGTATATTGTCATCATTATGGTGCTGTTGGGTTATATTCTTTCTTTGGCTTGGTGTTAACTACGTCCCCATGCCAGCGAAATTCGCCATCCAAGTAATTTCTTTTAAATATCCTTCAATGACAGTGCTCCTGGTGCTGTTGGCACAGTCCCGAGAGATTGTGGCCTGGTCGCCGACTGCCGCACCCTTCGCAGCTGGTCCTCGGTCTCATTTCCATGGTCCTGGACCTATTGCAGGTCCGCACTGCGGTGTATGCTGCCGTCCAGGCGGCCAGAACCGTCTGACAGTCGGACTCCCACACATTCACCAGTGCGCCAGAACATCAGCACGCAGGGACGGCGCCTCCGCACGACACTGGGGGGTGGGGGGGGGGCGATGCACTCCATGTGTCCACGAGGTGCTCCATGTGCACATGAGGTACTTCATGCCCCATGCAGGCCCACAAGTAGTCCATCGAATATCCGGCGAACTCAGTGCGACAGCGCGGTACCTGTCGCTGCTCGCCATCCGTCCCGCGGTGACAAGCTGGCGCGCCCACTGCGCTGATGTGGTCAAGGAGCAACCCTGGGGCGCCGACAGAATACGTGCATTTAGACATGATGGCGTCAGCCTGATCATAGTATCCACCCTTAGCCATATCAGCTCCGATCGTACGGAAGATACGTGTGTCTGCACGTGTACTGTATCTCAAGTCCCATCATCCCATCCGTCACAACCCGCGCTCCAAAATTGATGCGCCGTTCCACCCGCTCCTGTTGGGTGGCTTCCGCCTACAAGTATGTGCAAGTATGCACAGCGGCGCTGAAGCACATCAAAGGGTAACTGCAAAGCCAGCATGTGAACAATCTTAACTAGGGACTTACTACAGGAATCCTGCACACTACTGAAACCCATCACCCATCACAACGACCCATCACTACTGAAACGGAAGCACTACATGCCAGTGCCCACGCACAATGGGAGACTACGCATTATTTCCTAACAGTTCGTGTAACTGAATGTCCCGGAGCCTCACTATGCACTTAGCGCCTGGTGGCCCACTAACACGCACAGCACCGCAGGACACCCCTCACTAGACTCACTAAAATACTAACCGAAAGCACGAAAATACTGGTCACCAAATGGGACAGACGACGCTTCGTGTCACTACAGGCTACACTAGGGAAAGTAACCCACGTGGCACCCGCCAGATAAGCGCGCGCAACACATCGATGTTTGACGAAGGTATGGAGCTTATGGAGTTATCTCACTGAATAGTTTACAGTCGATATGTCGTATTCGATGTTCACCAACATGATAGACCAGCAACATGTAGTGGTGCCTGGGTGCCACGGGGTACCATTGCCGCGTGACTGCCGCTGAGCACGGTGTGTCGTGTTGGCAGGTGCCGCTGTGTGTGCCGCTGAGCACGGTGTGTCGTGTTGGCAGGTGCCACCGTGGGTGCCGCTGAGCACGGTGTGTCGTGTTGGTAGGTGCCGCTGTGTGTGCCGCTGAGTACGGTGTGTCGTGTTGGCAGGTGCCGCTGTGTGTGCCGCTCAGCACGGTGTGCCCTGTTGGCAGGTGCCACCGTGTGTGCCGCTGAGCACGGTGTGTCGTGTTGGCAGGTGCCGCTGTGTGTGCCGCTGAGCACGGTGTGTCGTGTTGGCAGGTGCCGCTGTGTGTGCCGCTGAGCACGGTGTGTCGTGTTGGCAGGTGCCGCTGTGTGTGCCGCTGAGCACGGTGTGTCGTGTTGGCAGGTGCCGCTGTGTGCGCCCCTGAGCACGGTGTGTCGTGTTGGCAGGTGCCGCTGTGTGTGCCGCTGAGCACGGTGTGTCGTGTTGGCAGGTGCCGCTGAGCACGGTGTGTCGTGTTGGCAGGTGCCGCTGTGTGTGCCGCTGAGCACGGTGTGTCGTGTTGGCAGGTACCGCTGTGTGCGCCCCTGAGCACGGTGTGTCGTGTTGGCAGGTGCCGCTGCGACCCGTCCGCGCCGACCTGCCGCTGCCAGCGGCGGCGCCCAAGTCGCCCATCACACGCAAGCTGGATGCCATGAGCTCCAGCACACGCGTGCACATGCTGACGCCCGGCAACCGGCGCGCCGTGTGCCTGACCTCGCAGACCAGCCTGTCGGCGGCCAGCGGCGTGGGCCCGCTGTCGCCGGTGCTGGTGCAGCCGCTGCAGGGCAGTCCCAGCCGGCCCAAGCGGCTGTGTCGGCAGGCGTCGCTCAGCTCGCCGTTCCGCCAGTACCTGCTGCAGCACGACATGGTGGCTGCCGAGCCGGGTGAGACGCCGCCGCAGGCCGCACGTGGTCGGCCCGGCCCGCTCCTCGGCCGCCTGTGTCGGCTGCTGCCACGGTGTCTGTGCTTCGCATGTGTGTGGTTCGCGGCGTATAATTAATTTGTTGTACAGTGGAAGTTATCGGGCCAAAGCGTCAAAGCCTGTTGTGACGCATTAGCTGCACAATTGCAGGAGAGGAAAAGAGAGCAAAAATCAGTTTTATCATATTACCTTCTAGTTAAAGTGTACGGATATTTACTAACGATTGCGGTATATACCGACTGACTGAAGATGTCCCTCACCCTCTGGTCGTGTGTGATCCCGCTGTGGCAGTGTTAAATTATTCGTAAAATAGGGTGGAATTTACCACTTTCTGAACATTCAGTCGACATCCTGCTCCAAGAAGTATAGACATCCTGCTTCTTGATGCATGCTTGTGAAGTGTCTCCTTTCTAACATTACCTCATTTGTTGAGTAGCATGATCATGCTCTTGATAAAGGGTGGTGGTACACGAATATTCCGCAATGCAATTTCATGTAAATGGATTATTCATAATGTATGCATCACCAGGGTATATATGAATTATTTATATCGCTATCCAAAATATAGTTCTTCCTCACAGTTGAATATCAAAACAAATGATGAAGGTACAAACATTGGCTCAAATTTAAGTCAAACATCAAAGGCACTTGGAATGATACTACTTTCATGACAAATTTCGACATCCTACTGTGCTCGTTTCGACATCTCACACCTAACGAAAAACCATTATTTTAACACTGCGCTGTGGTCGTGACGTTCCTCACCCTCTGGCCCTGTGTGTGACCCCGCAGTGGTCGTGACGTTCCTCACACTCTGGCTGTGTGTGACCCCGCAGTGGTCGTGACGTTCCTCACCCTCTGGCTGTGTGTGACCCCGCAGTGTTCGTGACGTTCCTCACCCTCTGGCTGTGTGTGACCCCGCAGTGTTCGTGACGTTCCTCACCCTCTGGCGTGTGTGACCCCGCAGTGGTTCGTGACGTTCCTCACCCTCTGGCTGTGTGTGACCCCGCAGTGGTCGTGACGTTCCTCACCCTCTGGCTGTGTGTGACCCCGCAGTGTTCGTGACGTTCCTCACCCTCTGGCTGTGTGTGACCCCGCAGTGTTCGTGACGTTCCTCACCCTCTGGCTGTGTGTGACCCCGCAGTGTTCGTGACGTTCCTCACCCTCTGGCCGTGTGTGACCCCGCAGTGGTCGTGACGTTCCTCACCCTCTGGCTGTGTGTGACCCCGCAGTGGTCGTGACGTTCCTCACCCTCTGGCTGTGTGTGACCCCGCAGTGGTCGTGACGTTCCTCACCCTCTGGCTGTGTGTGACCCCGCAGTGGTCGTGACGTTCCTCACCCTCTGGCTGTGTGTGACCCCGCAGTGGTCGTGACGTTCCTCACCCTCTGGCCGTGTGTGACCCCGCAGTGGTCGTGACGTTCCTCACCCTCTGGTCGTGTGTGACCCCGCAGTGGTCGTGACGTTCCTCACCCTCTGGCTGTGTGTGACCCCGCAGTGGTCGTGACGTTCCTCACCCTCTGGCTGTGTGTGACCCCGCAGTGGTCGTGACGTTCCTCACCCTCTGGCTGTGTGTGACCCCGCAGTGGTCCGTGACGTTCCTCACCCTCTGGCTGTGTGTGACCCCGCAGTGGTCGTGACGTTCCTCACCCTCTGGCTGTGTGTGACCCCGCAGTGGTCGTGACGTTCCTCACCCTCTGGCCGTGTGTGGCCTCGCAGTGACGTTCCTCACCCTCTGGCTGTGTGTGACCCCGCAGTGGTCGTGACGTTCCTCACCCTCTGGCTGTGTGTGACCCCGCAGTGTTCGTGACGTTCCTCACCCTCTGGCCTGTGTGTGACCCCGGTCAGTGTCGTGACGTTCCTCACCCTCTGGCTGTGTGTGACCCCGCAGTGTTCGTGACGTTCCTCACCCTCTGGCCGTGTGTGACCCCGCAGTGGTCGTGACGTTCCTCACCCTCTGGTCGTGTGTGACCCCGCAGTGGTCGTGACGTTCCTCACCCTCTGGCTGTGTGTGACCCCGCAGTGGTCGTGACGTTCCTCACCCTCTGGCCCTGTGTGTGACCCCGCAGTGGTCGTGACGTTCCTCACCCTCTGGCTGTGTGTGACCCCGCAGTGTTCGTGACGTTCCTCACCCTCTGGCCGTGTGTGTGACCCCGCAGTGGTCGTGACGTTCCTCACCCTCTGGCTGTGTGTGACCCCGCAGTGGTCGTGACGTTCCTCACCCTCTGGCCGTGTGTGACCCCGCAGTGGTCGTGACGTTCCTCACCCTCTGGCCGTGTGTGACCCCGCAGTGGTCGTGACGTTCCTCACCCTCTGGCTGTGTGTGACCCCGCAGTGTTCGTGACGTTCCTCACCCTCTGGCTGTGTGTGACCCCGCAGTGGTCGTGACGTTCCTCACCCTCTGGCTGTGTGTGACCCCGCAGTGGTCGTGACGTTCCTCACCCTCTGGCGTGTGTGACCCGTTCCTCACCCTCTGGCCGTGTGTGACCCCGCAGTTTTCGTGACGTTCCTCACCCTCTGGCCTGTGTGACCCCGCAGTGGTCGTGACGTTCCTCACCCTCTGGCTGTGTGTGACCCCGCAGTGTTCGTGACGTTCCTCACCCTCTGGCTGTGTGTGACCCCGCAGTGGTCGTGACGTTCCTCACCCTCTGGCTGTGTGTGACCCCGCAGTGTTCGTGACGTTCCTCACCCTCTGGCTGTGTGTGGCCTCGCAGTGTTCGTGACGTTCCTCACCCTCTGGCTGTGTGTGACCCCGCTGTGGTCGTGACGTTCCTCACCCTCTGGCTGTGTGTGGCCTCGCAGTGTTCGTGACGTTCCTCACCCTCTGGCCGTGTGTGGCCTCGCAGTGTTCGTGACGTTCCTCACCCTCTGGCTGTGTGTGACCCCGCAGTGGTCGTGACGTTCCTCACCCTCTGGCCCTGTGTGTGACCCCGCAGTGGTCGTGACGTTCCTCACCCTCTGGCTGTGTGTGACCCCGCAGTGGTCGTGACGTTCCTCACCCTCTGGCTGTGTGTGACCCCGCAGTGGTCGTGACGTTCCTCACCCTCTGGCTGTGTGTGACCCCGCAGTGTTCGTGACGTTCCTCACCCTCTGGCTGTGTGTGACCCCGCAGTGGTCGTGACGTTCCTCACCCTCTGGCTGTGTGTGACCCCGCAGTGTTCGTGACGTTCCTCACCCTCTGGCTCGTGTGTGACCCCGCAGTGTTCGTGACGTTCCTCACCCTCTGGCCGTGTGTGACCCCGCAGTGGTCGTGACGTTCCTCACCCTCTGGCTGTGTGTGACTCCGCAGTGTTCGTGACGTTCCTCACCCTCTGGCTGTGTGTGGCCTCGCAGTGTTCGTGACGTTCCTCACCCTCTGGCTGTGTGTGGCCTCGCAGTGTTCGTGACGTTCCTCACCCTCTGGCTGTGTGTGGCCCCGCAGTGTTCGTGACGTTCCTCACCCTCTGGCTGTGTGTGGCCTCGCAGTGTTCGTGACGTTCCTCACCCTCTGGCTGTGTGTGACCCCGCAGTGTTCGTGACGTTCCTCACCCTCTGGCTCGTGTGTGACCCCGCAGTGGTCGTGACGTTCCTCACCCTCTGGCTGTGTGTGACCCCGCAGTGGTCGTGACGTTCCTCACCCTCTGGCCGTGTGTGACCCCGCAGTGGTCGTGACGTTCCTCACCCTCTGGCCGTGTGTGACCCCGCAGTGGTCGTGACGTTCCTTACCCTCTGGCGTGTGTGACCCCGCAGTGGTCGTGACGTTCCTGGCTGTGTGTGACCCCGCAGTGGTCGTGACGTTCCTCACACTCTGGCTGTGTGTGATCCCGCTATGGTCGTGACGTTCCTCACCCTCTGGTCGTGTGTGACCCCGCAGTGTTCGTGACGTTCCTCACCCTCTGGCTGTGTGTGATCCCGCAGTGGTCGTGACGTTCCTCACCCTCTGGCTGTGTGTGACCCCGCAGTTTTCGTGACGTTCCTCACCCTCTGGCCGTGTGTGATCCCGCTATGGTCGTGACGTTCCTCACCCTCTGGCCGTGTGTGACCCCGCAGTGGTCGGGACGTTCCTCACCCTCTGGCCGTGTGTGACCCCGCAGTGGTCGTGACGTTCCTCACCCCATGGCCGTGTGTGACCCCGCAGTTTTCGTGACGTTCCTCACCCTCTGGCTGTGTGTGAACCCGCAGTGGTCGTGACGTACATACCGACTGACTGAAGACGTCCCCCACTGCTTCAGGACCACAGATTCTCCAATCGTATAGACTGGGACACAAAAGGCGGCGATCCGAGATTGTTTGACAATTGTTTGTTTGTGGCCACTTTCACCAGTTGTCTTCTGAATCCTAGGTGGTGGAAATCCCCTGGCTTCGGTTGGCTTTAAATGCCTTTCGTCTTCAATGGGAGGCTAGCGCTGATTGGTGCACGGCCGTCTAAGCAGTCAGAGCTTGTATCGATGTGCCATAAAGCTTTCAGTTTCCTCTGAAGGGGAGGGGCTTCCGCTGTCTTTATCAACTCTGACTAACAGTTACTCTCGCTCAACAGTTATTTTAACACGATTTTCAACAACCCACGTCGAAATATGAGTGTGTTTGGATTTAAGTTGTACGTTCGACACAAGGATCGCCCAACATGTTTCCCCGGTGAGAATGTTTCAGAGATAAATTAGTGTCCCAGAAGGGGACGAGCATCTGGCCGTGAATATCTTCACTTCACTTCACCCACGACCCCCGGCCATAAGAAAGCGACATGCTAAAGTTGGGTGGACGTAGACGAGATTATTAGGTAGATATACATAGATAGCAGTGCCGTCCCGTCCCGTCCCGTCCCGTTCACTGTCCAGTCTTCTTCTGGCGAGGCGCTGCCGAATTTGGAGTTGCCGTGACAGTCCAGCCGTGCCAGCTCCAGTGACACTGGGCCGTGGATCGTTTCAGCCGTCGCGGTGCCCGACGCCACCGCCAGACTTCTGTCGGCCGAGGTCGAACTGAGCGATTCACTGATGGACTGTATGGACGGCGTCGACCCGGCCATCGACACCTGGCGGACAGCTCCGGCCGCTTTGGGAGCCGCTCCTGCGGACATCTCGACCACCGTGGAAACATCTATGGACACTGCGGCTACCGCGGGAACCTCCCTAGCAGATACCTCGGCCATCGTGGGAACCGCTCCGGCAGACATCTCGGCCACCGTGGGAACCGCTCCAGCGGACATCTCGGCCACCGTGGGAACCGCTCCGGCGGACATCTCGGCCACCGTGGGAACCGCTCCGGCGGACATCTCGGCCACCGTGGGAACCGCTCCGGCGGACATCTCGGCCACCGTGGGGACCGCTCTGGTAGACATCTCGGCCACCGTGGGGACCGCTCTGGTAGACATCTCGGCCACCGTGGGAACCGCTCCGGCGGACATCTCGGCCACCGTGGGAACCGCTCCGGCGGGCATCTCGGCCACCGTGGGAACGGCTCCGGCAGATACCTCGGCCATGGCCGCCGCGTCATCACCAGCAGACACACTGACCGTCGGTGCCGCCTCGTCCCAGCCGGGTACTTGCACAGCCGCAACGCCGGCGGGTTCCGACGTGACCATGGCGGATCCAGCCGGGACCGCGGCGGATCCAGCCGGGACCACGGCGGGTCCAGCCGCAACGCCGGCGGGTTCCGACGTGACCATGGCGGATCCAGCCGGGACCGCGGCGGATCCAGCCGGGACCACGGCGGATCCAGCCGGGACCGCGGCGGATCTAGCCGCAACGCCGTGTATAGCGAGACCGATGGTGGGTCCAGATGAGGGTCCGAAACATCAAGTGAAACAGACACCGGCTGAGTCGGGTGGATTGAAAGATGCCCAAGCAGCAGTGACTTCAGAAATACGTGCCGGTGAGTCGTGCGTATTTTGGGAGAGGTCGGACAATGATGTAGTGAGCTGTTGTTTCACCCATCTGGCCTCCGTCTCTGTCAGTGGCCATCGCCGGCCGGTGGCGTGGGTTACGAGTTGCACTCTCTCAAGCCATACTGGCAAATATAAACTTTAATAGCGGTCTTTGCCTGTGCCACCGCGTTTTTAAATAATGCAAAACTGACTATTGACTATTACCTACATATCAGCACCTAGAGGGAACCAGATCATCTAAACTATAACTAGCCACGACTATCCAAAACGTGAGGTAGTCACGTTTTCTTGGTATGGTAAATAATGGCAGGAGTTAGGTGCTGAATTGCATAGTTGCATACCTGTCATTAGTTAAGCCAGGCAGGAAATGCCTTCTTTCGGTTGCGTGTCATATCTTCCAACATTCATAGATTCCCAATTGGAAGTTACCTTCCCAAAATTGAAAGCGAATTCCAAAGCTGGCTGGATTGGGGGCATTAATATGTTCCAAAGTACATGACTTCAAAATTTGGAATTACGTCCAAAACAGCCAGGTTAGAAGCCAGGTTAACCTGACCGAACGAAACCTAAATTGCCTGTCAAATTTTTGGAAGTTACCTTCTAATTTGGAAGTTATGAACTTCCGAAGATGTGAACGCACCCGGCTCCCTTACTTACTGAGAAATAAGTTTTTGAATTGACTCAACTGGTCATGTCTGAAAACTAAGTTTTCAGTGAACTTTTTCGAGCAATCACTTAATTTGTTCGTGGGAAGCATTCCATATATAAATAGTTCAGATGTGTATACTATGTTTTCCTTCAGAGATAATTAAAGGAAATGTAGGATTAAGCCTTCAGCAAGGTGTTCTTTGAAGTTTTTCTGTTCTACCGTGTTCATCAGAGCCCGATATTGACGTCGGTGCCCTTCCTAAAAGTTTCACAGTGCCGTCGGTGCCCGTCCCCCCATAGCCGGACAATGCCGTCGGTAACCTTCTGCGCGGGGAATGAACAGTGACGAAACGGTACCCGTCCCCAGAGCCGGACAGTGTTGACGGTACTCGTCTCCATAGCCGGACATTGGTGACGGTGCCCGTCCCCAGAGCCGGGCAATGATGACGGTGTCCGTCCCCAGAGTCGGACAGTGATGACTGTGCCCGTCCCCAGACCTGGACAATGACGACGGTGCCCGTCCCCAGACCTGGACAGTGATGACGGTGCCCGTCCCCAGAGCCGGACATACGTGCCTTCAGACACAGTGTACGTGCCGTCCCAGAGACAGTATGACGGTGCCCATTCCCAGAGCCGGACAGTGGTGACTGTGCCCGTCCCCAGACCTGGACAATGATGACGGTGCCCGTCCCCAGAGCCGGGCAGTGATGACGGTGCCCGTCCCCAGACCTGGACAGTGATGACGGTGCCCGTCCCCAGAGCCGGACAGTGATGACGGTGCCCGTCCCCAGAGCCGGACAATGATGACGGTGCCCGTCCCCAGAGCCGGGCAGTGATGACGGTGCCCGTCCCCAGACCTGGACAGTGATGACGGTGCCCGTCCCCAGAGCCGGACAGTGATGACGGTGCCCGTCCCCAGAGCCGGACAGTGATGACGGTGCCCGTCCCCAGACCTGGACAATGATGACGGTGCCCGTCCCCAGAGCCGGGCAGTGATGACGGTGCCCGTCCCCAGACCTGGACAGTGATTACGGTGCCCGTCCCCAGAGCCGGACAGTGATGACGGTGCCCATTCCCAGAGCCGGACAGTGGTGACTGCCCGTCCACAGGGCCGGACAATGATAACGGTGTCCGTCCCCCACAGCCGGACAATGCCGTCGGTAGCCTTCTGCGCAGGGAATGAACAGTGATGAAGTGGTGCCAGTATCCCCAAAGCCGGACAGTGACATCGGTGCCCGTCTCCCCAGAGCCGGCAGCCGACTCGTGTGTGAGCGGCTGCAGGTCCAGGCGCAGCCGAGCTGGGTGTCCACCGTCCACGCTGCTGGCGCCCGGCTCCCCAGTGGCCAGCCGATCGCCGCTCAGTGACCTCAACAGCCGACCAGCCGGCGCGGCCGAGCAGACCAATCTCAGCTGCGGTCAGTCGCCCAACCTCTCATAGACAACCCTCACTATCTCCACATATCCACCTCAGCTGCGGTCAGTCGCCCAACCTCTCATAGACAACCCTCACTACCTCCACAGACCAACCTCAGCTGCGGTCAGTCGCCCAACCTCCCATAGACAACCCTCACTACCTCCACATATCCACCTCAGCTGCGGTCAGTCGCCCAACCTCTCATGGACAACCATCACTACCTCCACAGACCAACCTCAGCTGCGGTCAGTCGCCCAACCTCTCATAGACAACCCTCACTATCTCCACATATCCACCTCAGCTGCGGTCATTCGCCCAACCTCTCATGGACAACCCTCACTACCTCCACATATCCACCTCAGCTGCGGTCAGTCGCCCAACCTCCCATAGACAACCCTCACTACCTCCACATATCCACCTCAGCTGCGGTCAGTCGCCCAACCTCTCATGGACAACCCGCACTACCTCCACATATCCACCTCAGCTGCGGTCAGTCGCCCAACCTCTCATGGACAACCCTCACTACCTCCACATATCCACCTCAGCTGCGGTCAGTCGCCCAACCTCCCATAGACAACCCTCACTATCTCCACATATCCACCTCAGCTGCGGTCAGTCGCCCAACCTCTCATAGACAACCCTCACTACCTCCACAGACCAACCTCAGCTGCGGTCAGTCGCCCAACCTCCCATAGACAACCCTCACTACCTCCACAGACCAACCTCAGCTGCGGTCAGTCGCCCAACCTCCCATAGACAACCCTCACTACCTCCACATATCCACCTCAGCTGCGGTCAATCGCCCAACCTCTCATAGACAACCCTCACTACCTCCACATATCCACCTCAGCTGCGGTCAGTCGCCCAACCTCTCATGGACAACCCTCACTACCTCCACATATCCACCTCAGCTGCGGTCAGTCGCCCAACCTCTCATGGACAACCATCACTACCTCCACAGACCAACCTCAGCTGCGGTCAGTCGCCCAACCTGTCATAGACAACCCTCACTACCTCCACAGACCAACCTCAGCTGCGGTCAGTTCCCCAACCTCTCATAGACAACCCTCACTACCTCCACATATCCACCTCAGCTGCGGTCAATCGCCCAACCTCCCATAGACAACCCTCACTACCTCCACATATCCACCTCAGCTGCGGTCAGTCGCCCAACCTCTCATGGACAACCCTCACTACCTCCACATATCCACCTCAGCTGCGGTCAATCGCCCAACCTCCCATAGACAACCCTCACTACCTCCACATATCCACCTCAGCTGCGGTCAGTCGCCCAACCTCTCATGGACAACCCTCACTGCCTCCACATATCCACCTCAGCTGCGGTCAGTCGCCCAACCTCCCATAGACAACCCTCACTACCTCCACAGACCAACCTCAGCTGCGGTCAGTCGCCCAACCTCTCATAGACAACCTTCACTACCTCCACATATCCACCTCAGCTGCGGTCAGTCGCCCAACCTCTCATGGACAACCCTCACTACCTCCACATATCCACCTCAGCTGCGGTCAGTCGCCCAACCTCCCATAGACAACCCTCACTACCTCCACTGACCAACCTCAGCTGCGGTCAGTCGCCCAACCTCTCATAGACAAGCAACAATGTTGCCTCAATCTGTTGCCTCGTGTGTTGGATGCTGATTGGTCTATTTGCTGGTGTGTTGGCAGCGGATTCGTCTGTTTCATGTGTGCTGGCTGCGGCTTGGTCTGTCAACATGTGTGCTGGATGCGGATTGGTCTGCTTACCTATGTGCTGGCTGCAGATTGGTCTGTTTGCCTGTGTGCTGGTTGCGGATTCGTCTGTCTACATGTGTGCCGGCTGCGGATTGGTCTTTTTACCCGTGTGTTGGATGCGCCTTGGTCTGTCTACCTTGTGTGTGGGGTGTTCAATATCCACATACCCGTCAGTCGTTCTTCTGTGAGTGGATATGGACAGGGCTGAAGTTTTCTGTCGTCTGTGAACAGGTTTGTTAACATTGTTCTTGTGCGGGTATTTTCGTCCGATTCTTGATGAGGTGTGTTGTGTATGCAAACGAATGGTCGACCGACTTGACATGCCCTCGGGCTAGATCAATGTGGGAGTTGCAAGTTCGGGTCTGCGTATACCCAGTATTAGTACTGTGCGAAAATGCAGACCGCCAGTACTCCGACAAGCATTGCTTTTTTAGCAATCCACCAAGAAATAATTCTGAACTTGTCAGCTAAGTTTTCTGCGACGATCCTTTGTGTAATGTTGCTGGAGATGGGGAGGGGCAATTCCGCATCCTTCCTCCGCATACACATTCGGAGATCTTGGAAGCTTATCCTTCGAAATTCTAGTAAGATAACATAAAGGAACTCTTTGCCTATTTTACTTCTTGGGTGAGCTACTGATCTGAAGCATCCTATAGTGCACCAAGCATCGTATGAGAACAAAATCAGTGACCACCTATCGCGCATAACCTCCACGGACCACTGCGCGGCAATACCCAATACACCAGTCAGTGTTTTGGCTGACAGAAATGGTGAGGCGAACAACAAAGCCTAAGACTCTTCCCTGACACTAGAGCTTTTCCTTTTGATAGAATGTTTAGGAAACGTGGCTAGGCTAAGAGCTCGAGCGCAAATGATGCGTAAATGAAATGCGGAACAAGGTAATTTGGCATGATATTCGATGGGCTAAATCACTCTCACGCACGGCACTAGGGTTTCCCGGTGTGTTCTGTGAACAGGTGTGTTACCTACCTGCGGACTGGGCCGCTAATCGTTGCGCCGACTGTGGGCAGGGCTGTCCCCACTGCCGGAGGAGTGGGCCGACGCCGGCGTCGCGCTGCCGACAGTGCCGCCTGGCGACGGCGACGAGAACCAGCGGCGCAAGACGCTCACCGACCGCGACACCAACCCGATGGCTCATCGCAAGATCGGCGCGCCGCGGAAACAGCGCAGCGTGCTGTTCGAGACAGATCTGTGACTCACGCGCTCCGAGTGGTGTGAGCGCGCCGGGCTCCGTGGAGAGTGCGGCCGAGCAGACCGTGCCAGCGAGTCGTCGCGCGACATTGGCGGCCGGACTCAACTGGGAACACTGGTGGACGACGGAGAGACCGGCTTTGGCACGGCACGGGTGTGCTGTGAGCCTGGTGGAACCGTCGTCTCGGTGTGGTGACTCAGTGGCCCGCTGGTCCTCGACTCGATGGATCGGTAGCTCGGGATGCCCCCCTCGTGGGCCGTGAAGGAGTGGGTGCGAGATGGGTGCGTTGGTGTGTAAGAGCAGAGCAGTCGGCAACCCCCAGACGAGATTACGCAAGTTCTCTGATGGGACGTGGCAGGCCGTTAACGGGACTCCGGAGATCCATGACAAGACTCGGCGGGTCCCTGATGAGCCCCAATCCCTCTGGTGAGGATGGACAGGCCCCTGACGGGCCTCGATCCCTCTGGAGATGGACAGACTCCAGGAAGTTGGGCACTCTCAGCTGAGTTGTAGCAATGGACTGCTTATATTACTGGCTGAACCAATGCCTATATTTTAGGCGGAATCCATGCCCAGAGACCCCTTCGAACGTGCTACTACAGGTATGCACTGACAGTTAGGACCGCTGTCAGGAGTTCACAGTGAATACCAGTGAGCAAATGAGGCGCGAGGCTCTCCGAGCGCCACCGCCCGGATTTGGTTCACTTTATAAAGGGCATTCATGATTTTAAAAAATCGAATTGTTCACTGAATGCATATGACTTCCAATGGGTAATTAGGCCCCCAGTCGACCCCATTGTTCGCTCCTTGATAAGGTAGTGTTCCGGGTCCCACATCCCTCGCAAACACCAGCCTTGAACAAAGTAGAAATATTCCACACTGATAATTTCATGAAAATTAAAGTACGCGTTCCCAAGTCGTCGAGGTAGTTTTTCCTTTACGTCGGTGTTATGGTGACCAATGCAGATACCGACCGGAATTGGTCTCGTGCTAGGGCGCAATATGACCAGAGCAGTCGAAGCGCCCGAAAGCCCAAATAACTAACTGGTCTCGTGCTAGATATATAGAAGCTTATAGGCGCTGTACAACGCATCCAGTTGATACGCCCCTAAATCCCAATAACAACAGCAACAAATGTACAAAAGCGGAGGAACTTATCTAACGGCACCACGCAAGTAAAAATCGCAATCGCACGGAACGCAATCATTCTGTAGAATGTCCTGTCGGAAGTGTAACATTCCCCCAAACCTAAACTTAACACTTAGTTCATCGCTACCATGTAAGTACAATTTATGTATTTAAGTATACAATAAACTATCGGTGGTAAATTACCAGCAATTTAGTGTGTCAGCTGCACTGGCCTCTCGGTTGTAACGTCCAGTTGAAGTGGGTCTGTGTAGAGTGAGGTGTGTGGGAGGGGGGGGGCGCGGAGGCGATTGTCATATGTTAGAGGTGGGGTTGCGCTGTAGTATATTATAAACGTGGTCTCATTAGCGAGTTTATATTGGTCTACCGACGACTGACCAGTTAGCGCGTGTAGTCCCACGGTTGCGGGCTGTGTATGCCGGTTTTAGCGGGTTAAACCCCTCTTAAATTGGTTGGATAACAGTAGTGGCATCGGTGAAGACTCCTAGGTTTCGCGTTTTGGACCTCTTGTTCTAAGTATGTTAATCGTTGGCACTTTGGCATGCACTGGCTATTGTGGACCCTTCTCCATGTATGAGAAGCGATTTCCTTTGGGGTCTGTTGGTTCTGACGCGCTAAAATTACGTCAAGTCTGATATTAAGTATATTCCATGGAAAAGATGCAAAACTTAGATTTCCTACATTCAGTATTTTCATCTTGTGCAGTGCAAAATGAATCGCTCCGTGGTTGAGGAGTGTTTATTTTTCTTTCATGTCGGATACGACTGAAAGATGTATCGGTGAACTGCAGGACGAGGTGCACTCCCAGCACTGGGTGAATGCAGATCTGTATGCCCCTTGCGAGAGCGCAGGGCTGCCTGAGGTCGACTCGAATCTGACGTGATGTGGTCGTGCAGGAGCCGAAGTTGGACTGCGGATGCCCGTGTGTGTTGGTCTCCAAGGTGAAGGTGGCCTGGTCGGTTCAGATGGATGGGCGAAGGTGTCTGCGGAAGTAACCTGGCGTACCGATAGTGTGTAAGGCCGCCGACCAATGTATCAACCTAGCTAACGCGATGACAATCAGCGGCGCGCACCCTGCCACGTCAGCTTCAGACGTTGTGCTGCCACCCACCGCCGACCGTTTGTGTCTTGTTTCACGCCGCGCGCTGCTGTTCCGGGTTTTGGCGTGACGAGAATAGTGTTCATACTGTGTTTGCAACCTTGGGATGCATTAGCTGGATAGTTGCGTTGCGTGAGAAGACTGGATTGGAAGGTTTGCTGGTGCTGGAGTAGGCTAATGCTCAGCCTCAATAGATGTATCGATATGACGAGTGTTTTCCTTCGTGATTTCTAGCAGTCGGGAATATAAGAAAGGTCATACTTGTATTAGGACCGGGAGCTTCATCATGTCCAGTGACATCGCTACTTTCAGTAGGGTGACATCTCTGTGTGGAATCTCCCGACTAGACCGAAAAAGCTTAAGATTTCAGTAGGGAACACAACTTCAGGGAAATGTGAACGCAACGTTAACGTCACTGTGGCAAAAGCACCGAGCTGCACATATGGAAAGTCCTAACACCTTCAAGCAACTACATATGTGGAGAGAGAGAATATAATTTGTCATTCACTTCATGCATACCTTCCTTCAACTCCGATGTCTATGTATGTGTATGTCAGTGAGTTCCCGCGAAAGGCGCTGGTATTTACATTTCTCTATAACCTGCGATTGGGGATTTCCAGATAGCAGCTTTATTTCTGAATATGGAGACCTGCAAACGGCAGTGTCGCTTCTAAATACGGGAACCTGCAAACGACAGTGTCGCTCCTAAATATGGAGACCTGCAAACGGTAGTGTCATTCCTAAATACGGGAACCTGCAAATGGCAATGCCACTTCTAAATAAGGGGACGCGCGAATGGCAGTGTCACACCTGAGTACGGGAACCTGCAAACGGCATCATCACAACTGAATACGGTGATTTGCGGACGGTAGTGTCACTCCTGAATATGGTGATTGCGAACGGTAACGTTACTCCCAAATCCGGGACCTGCAGACGGATGGATCACTCCTTTAGATAGTAAGCCTCAGCCTGATAACACTCGCTTTTCGACATCTCATAAATGTCTGAGTGCATGGCTTCAAGTTTCCATCTCTTACTGCTGATTAGTCGTTTTCATATAGGCCGAATGGATTCGCTCATTATTTTTGCTACGCAAAGCCTCGTCATTTACCTGCCTGCCCAGCAATGCTCTGGGCAGGCAGGTAAAGTAGCTTTCTAAGCATACAATGAAACAATTTCTTCTGTTATAAAGGCCGCATCCGAATATGGTTTTAGGGTAGAATATCTTCAAATGTTATCTGATGCGCTATGATTCCTCCCAATGCTTTATGGCTACCAATTGAGTTCCCCATTGATACATTTCCGTCCCACCCTTGGACATTATTGTCACCGCCACAACCGGACATTGTATGTGCGTCCCCCAGATCGATGGCCGCCCGTCATAGATTCCGAATCATTACCAAAACATGTGCCGGCCAGGGCAACGAGCGGCCCTTGAATACCTTCCTGCCACTGAAGGGATCATTATCTCGGGCATTGCAATATTGCACAACTTCGTAGGTGCACAACACAGCATACACATACACAATGCAACGCATACACAGTACAATTTCGCGGGTAATGGTGTTTCCGGCGCACATTCTGGCCAAAATGGAATTTCTTTCCTGACAGATTTGTCATCGGATATCACCAGGAGATCCCGGAACCACCCTAACTTGTTCCACAATCGTTGGCCATAGCAGTGTGCTGGAGTTCTGAACCACTCCAGGGGTTCGTCGGCCGTTCCCGTGCCGATCCATACCACGTGCCCCCTGAATAATCAACAGATGATACAGCGCAACGTCGCAGCATCTTGGTCCCGTGCGCTGCGTCAATTGCCGCTCTCATCCTGCCATGAAATGCATAATTCGTTTGGTTAACATGTATCGTTCGCTTTGTATTCATTAACTAGTTGGAGCACTGTGTCGATGTTCAGAAGGGCGTTCAATGTTCCAGCAACAGTTGCACGGCTGACCACCAGCATAAGGTGCGCATAAACGCCGCCGACAGATATTGGCATGGGATCATTAACCTATTTTGGTGACACGCCTCATCGTTGAAACGATTAGTCGTCGATTTCGATCATTAGTACCGTGCGTCAACTCCGTCAGTTGAATTTCTCACTGGCAGTGTCCTCTCTGATGCTCTGAGCGCTGGCATTTCGGTGGTTCTGCGGGTTCTCTTGTTTGTCAGGCTGCATGCACTCCTTTTTAAGAAAGCAATTGCTGGTCATGATCGGTACATATTTCCATTAGAAATAGTCAGCCGGTGACCTTCGACAAATTAACAACGGAAATTAATAGTAATACTGTCTGTCAGTGATACGGATACTAGCGAGAAGGTAAGGGCAAGCTGATTAAGCTAATGTAGTACCCATTAGAAAGGGGGAAGCTAGCTAGTAAATATCAAGCGAGAGATAACCATGTATCCATTTCTATAGCACTGAGATGGTGGTCGAATACGCCACCTTGGAAGCGTCTTCATTAGTGTATGGCAATCCGTGTCAGCCAATCCGCCGTGGCTTGCTCACGGTTCATTCCACCCTGTTGGCCTTTGACGCACATACGAACGTAACCATTCTTATGACAGTCCAAAGGTACATTGGTTTTAAATGGCAACTGCCGGAATGTTCTAGCTTCAAAATCGAAACATTAAGAATCATGGGTTATGCACGCCATCGCAACATACACGCACACCGCATATGGCTTTCGACTGCCAGTGAGGAAGCAACTACAATTATTGTTTCAGACGTTTGTTAGCCGTTTGCCGCATGTACTACAAACACTTGTGACATAATCGTTCCTGAGTACGCGCAATAGGTAAACGGTAACGCGTTACGGGAAAGATGGATCGCTGAAGTCCTCAGCGATCCTGAGCAAGACTTGCATGACATCAGATCTGTGGGTCGCGGTGAGTGGCCGATCTGGCTGTCGCACCAATGCTGCTTGATGCGTGCTCGATCCGTACTCGATCCACCTCAATCACTGTCGATCTGTCGATCCTCCACTCGCCGCCCCCTGCTTTGATATCGCGGAGTTTGGGGGCAAGGCCTCGATTCGTCAATGCGGTTGTTGCCGTTAAAATTACTTGCATACGTACAGCGATTACATGTGGCGCAACCCCCGCGCCACACATGGAATAAATGCGGTTTATTTCTCTCCCCGTTCACTACAAAAATAGCGAGAGAGCCCAGCCAGGTGTGGCACCTGTCAGCTCCCTGTGATTCTGACAAATGTGTCTCACGGGCGAACGAGCCGGTATTTGATGAAGGCATGAGATACATGCCGAATCGTCTTTGAGAGAAAACTTGCTTGCACCTCGCACTACAGACTGGAACATTGCCGCATCGGCGTCTTTTCCCTGACCCCTCTCTGTTTCCCTTGACCCGCTACCAATTCTGTGTCGGCTAACGACCCCTCCGTCGCCACTGCCGCCGCCTGCCAGCCCGTCGCGAAAGTTCACGTCTGCACTGAGTGCCGGCACAGCGGAGCCGAGTCTGCGGTGAGTGCCGTCCGCCAGCCGTCTTCAGCTGGCGGCCGGGCTGATTCGCGCTTGCGTCGGGCACGAGCGCCGGCCCTGCGTCGTTGCTGAGGCGCTGCGAGCGCGTCGGCGCCGTCGGGCGGGTGCTGGCCGGCAGCCATTGACGCGGCCGGTTCCGTGGCGGCCGTGCCATGTGTGACATCAGCGGCTGCTCCAGCGAGGTGGGCAGCGACTGCGCGCGCGACGCAATGCTCGACATTCTGCAGGAGTTCCAGGGACTATACCGGCAGCGCATGGCACGTCTGGAGCAGGACCCGACGGCGCCCACCTTCAGCCAGGTCAGTGGCGACGTGCTCACTCTGACCGACGCTCACTCTGACCGACGCTCACTCTGACCGACGCTCACTCTGACCGACGCTCACTCTGACCGACGCTCACTCTGACCGACGCTCACTCTGACCGACGCTCACTCTGACCGACGCGCTCACTCTGACCGACGCTCACTCTGCCCGCGCACCGTGACCGACGGCGGGTCCGGCCTTCTACCAACGGCCGGCGCCGATTATGGCTGAAACTTTCCCACCCCCATCCCCCTGACGTGAGACCGGCCTGGAGAAACCGACGGGACATGCTCGACCAGCGCCCAGCCGGCATTTCGACACATCTTAGTTCAACCGATGATGTTTAAGCCCTCCCCCGCCTCCATCTGGTAGGTGCAAGAAGGTAGGTATTGAGGACATGAGGATGTCAATGGAAACGCTGAACGAGATAGTACAAACTCACGTGAGTTTGCTGCCCTTTCGTCATCAATGAGTTAAACGGGGGCCATCCAAAGTTAAGTAACCTAGCTTCTTGTTTGGTCGGTGCGCATGTTTTAAAGTATAAAAGCGTACCGCACACGGCGTACGACTAAAGTAGCACTGCCTTCGTGCGACGGTAATCTACCAAAGCATGCCTTCGTGCAGTTGCGCAGTCAGGATTCCTAAGGGGGAGGCGACCAAAACAAATGTGATGAAATAGAGAACGCTGCTTAATTCTGCGATTGATAGCTTTACAACACTGGAATGAGGGTGTAAAATGTACATCTTACACCAGTATTTAACAAGGTGAAGGTGTAAAGACGTGTGTAGCATGCACGTCCTACAACCATCTTTACACCTCAATTGCAGTCTTGTTGAGTTACCAATCCTGGAAGTAAACATCGTGTACATGCACCTATAGCGACGTAGGCTCCAGCGCTGAGATTACTTGTTTCTTTGGTGTACCACAGAGGCTTTGTCAAGTTTTTCTCATGCTTCCCAGCGTCCACGCATTGCAACACAGCTAAAAGCATCATGCTCATGGCAGGGGCGTCGCCACCGGGGGGGGGGGGAATCGCCTCCCCTCTGTCGTGAGACTGGGGGGCGCCGCCCCCTGAAATTTGAGGAGGCCCCCAGGACGAAAAGGAAGCCCCCAGGACGAAAAGGAGGCCCTCAGGACGAAAAGGAGGCCCCCGGGACGAAAAGGAGGCCCCCAGGATGGAAAGGAGGCCCCCAGAACGAAAAGGAGCCCCCCATGACGAAAAGGAGGCCCTCCAGGACGAAAAGGAGGCCCTCCAGGACGAAAAGGACGCCCGCAAGACGAAAATGAGGCCCCTCAGGACGAAAGGGAGACCCTCCAGGACGGAAAGAAGGCCCCAGGACGAAAAGGAGACCCCCAAGACGAAAGAGATTCTACAAATTAGGGGCCTCCAGGAGGAGGCCCATAATGTGTAAAAGAAGTGACCTAGGAGAGGGTAGGAGGCCCCAGGAATCAAGCGAGTGCCAAATATTGACACGGAGGCCCCCAGGACGAAAAGAAGGCCCCCAGGACGAAAATGAGGCCCAGGACGAAAAGGAGGTCGCCAGGACGAAAAGGAGGCCCCCATAACGAAAAAGAGATTCTATCAATTATGGGCCTCCAGGAGGAGGCCCATAATTTGAAAAAGAGGTCACCTAGGGGAGGGAAGGAGGCCCCAGAAATCAAGAGAGCGCCAAGAATTGGCACGAAGGCCCCCAACATTGCAAAGGCGTCAATACGGGAAGGGAGGCCCAATCAAATGAGAGGAGGCCCTAAGCTGGAAAAGAAAGCCAGTGGATATGAGATGAGGTTTCGGAGACGCAAAAATAGGCACCAAAACGAGTAAGGTTCCACCAAAATAGAAAAGGATGATCCAGAGACATGGCATAAGGCACCTAATTCGGAAGAGGTCGACACAAGGTTGTGAATAAGACCCTATAATGAACAAGGAGGCCCTAAAATTGGAGAGAAAGACCATTGGATAAGGGAGATAGCTCCCAGGCGGAAAAGAATGTCCATGATATTAGCAACGCATTCGCATTCGCATTCAGCATCCTATTCCCATACTCTCCGAATTCGTTCATTTTTTCAGGATATGATCTTCGTCACTTGCAAAAGTAAGGCGAACGACGATTCTTCAGTAGGACGAGCGGTTCGACCTCCAGAGGTCCAGAGAGGTCACTCGGGTCAAAAACGGTGTACCGTATAAAATTCGAAGTATTTCACTTAGCCGAATGATTCCAACACCTAGATGTCCGCTGTCCATCAAAGTGGCAACACATCAAATTACGTAAACTTCAATGACACGGTTTGACCTCAGGTCACCGAAATTGGTTTTACTTATGTACTATATCTATTTGCGGGGTACCGAATAAAACCATGGTGAATCATTGCAAATGCCTGGTTTTTGCAGGTCATAGTCTACATAGCACGTACATAGAGCACATGAATCAAGGTGACCCATTGTGGCCACTGATTCATCACCATTCGCCAAAAATGCCCAAGAAATGGCACTATACCAAATTCTTGTGTACCCGATATTTTCCGCAAAATTTTACTTGCCACGACGAAAAAACACCCAGACATTGGTTATGGCCCATGGATGCAGCACATTGAAGCATCTGACCTACAATCTCATAGTTTGACCTATATTCGCAAATTACTGTTTTGACCATGCATTATTGCCATCTACGGGGTACCTGATAATACCATCCTAAGCACATTCATCGGATGAACATTAGCGCCAAAAAATGTCCAATCCGACAAGAAAGCAGCACATCCAAGCATGTCACCTTCAAGCTCACCATCTGACCTCAGGTCAACTAAGATTTTAACATTACACCCTATGGGAATATCACGGTGTACCGAATACAACTTTCATGAATACATTTATCGGATGGATATAAGCGTCGAATAATCGCACAACAAGCAAGGACGCAGCACATCCGAGCATGTGCCCATCAGTGCAAGCGTTTGACCTCAGGTCAGGTTTTATGAAATTCAGAAAAAGAAAGTGGTCCACTTGGGTACCGTATGTGGGCCAAACAAAGCACGCAAAATAGACTATCTCAACACTGATGCATGCACTAGCAACATAAGAAGCAGCCCACTGCGTGACCTGACCCAAATCGATGACGCATTTCATCAGGTAGCACTAGCGTCCTATTCAACAACGCATTCAGAAACAAATTCACAATATTTTCCAATTCGTCTGAACATTTGACACAACCTTCGCAACCACACCCGTACATGCATCCCGGAACCATTTTCTGCTACGACAAACCGTTTTGCCTTCAGAGGCGAAAAGGTCAGCGAGGTCAAATCTGGGGTACCGCATAACTTCCCTGATAATTCACTTATTGGGATCATTAAAACGTTTGTGCAACCGCTATCACGGTGGCATGCAGCACCCCAAGTCAACTGGTCACTCGAACCCACCATTTGACCTCAGGTCAACGAAGATTGTAACATTACACCCTATGGGAATATCACGGTGTACCGAATAAAACTTTCATAAATACATTTATCGGATGGATATTAGCGTCGAATAATCGCACAACGAGCAAGGACGCAGCACATCCGAGCATGTGTCCGTCAGTGCAAGCGTTTGACCTCAGGTCAGGTTTTATGAAATTTATAAAAAGAAAGTGGTCCACTTGCGTACCGTATGTGGGCCAAGCAAAGCATTCAATGTGGACTATCTCAACACTGATGCATGCACTAGCAACATAAGAAGCAGCACACTGCGTGATCTGACCTCTATCGATGACACATTTCATCAGGTAGCACTAGCGTCCTATTCAACAACGCATTCAGAAACAAATTCACAATATTTTCCAATTCGTCTGAACATTTGACACAACCTTCGCAACCACACCCGTACATGCATCCCGGAACCATTTTCTGCTACGACAAACCGTTTTGCCTTCAGAGGCGAAAAGGTCAGCGAGGTCAAATCTGGGGTACCGCATAACTTCCCTGATAATTCACTTATTAGAATCATTAAAACGTTTGTGCAACCGCTATCACGGTGGCATGCAGCACACCAAGTCAACTGGTCACTCGAACCCACCATTTGACCTCAGGTCAACGACGATTTTAGCATTACACCCTATGGGAATATCACGGTGTACCGAATAAAACTTTCATAAATACATTTATCGGATGGATATTAGCGTCGAATAATCGTCCACCGAGCAAGGATGCAGCACATCCGAGCATGTGTCCGTCAGTGCAAGCGTTTGACCTCAGGTCAGGTTTTATGAAATTTATAAAAAGAAAGTGGTCCACTTGCGTACCGTATGTGGGCCAAGCAAAGCATTCAATGTGGACTATCTCAACACTGATGCATGCACTAGCAACATAAGAAGCAGCACACTGCGTGATCTGACCTCTATCGATGACACATTTCATCAGGTACAACTAGCGTCCTATTCAACAACGCATTCAGAAACCAATTAACCAATGTTCTCCGATTCGTGTGAAAATTTGATACAACCTTCGCAGACATACCGGTACATGCATCCCGGAACCATTTTCTGCTACGACGAACCGTTTTGCCTTCAGAGGCGAAAAGGTCAGCGAGGTCAAATCTGGGGTACCACATAACTTCCCTGATAATTCACTTATTGGGATCATTAAAACGCTTGTGCAACCGCTATCACGGTGGCATGCAGCACACCAATTCAACTGGTCACTCGAAGCCACCATTTGACCTCAGGTCAACGAAGATTTTAGCACTACACCCTATGGGAATATCACGGTGTACCGAATAAAACTTTCATGAATACATTTATCGGATGGATATTAGCGTCGAATAATCGTCCACCGAGCAAGGATGCAGCACATCCGAGCATGTGTTCGTCAGTGCAAGCGTTTGACCTCAGGTCAGGTTTTATGAAATTCAGAAAAAGAAAGTAGTCCACTTGGGTACCGTATGTGGGCCAAACAAAGCATTCAAAATAGACTATCTCAACACTGATGCATGCACTAGCAACATAAGAAGCAGCACACTGCGTGACCTGACCCCTATCGATGACGCATTTCATCAGGTAGCACTAGCGTCCTATTCAACAACGCATTCAGAAACAAATTCACAATGTTCTCAAATTCGTCTGAACATTTGACACAACCTTCGCAACCATACCCGTACATGCATCCCGAAACCATTTTTTGCTACGACGAACCGTTTTTCATTAAGAGGCGAAAAGGTCAGCGAGGTCAAATCTGGGGTACCGCATAACTTCCCTGATATTTCAGTTATTGGGATCATTCAAACGCTTGTGCAACCGCTATCACGGTGGCATGCAGCACACCAAGTCAACTGGTCACTCGAACCCACCATTTGACCTCAGGTCAACGACGATTTTAACATTACACCCTAGGGGAATATCACGGTGTACCGAATAAAACTTTCATAAATACATTTATCGGATGGATATTAGCGTCGAATAATCGTCCACCGAGCAAGGATGCAGCACATCCGAGCATGTGTTCGTCAATGCAAGCGTTTGACCTCAGGTCAGGTTTTATGAAATTTAGAAAAAGAAAGTGGTCCACTTGGGTACCGTATGTGGGCCAAGCAAAGCATTCAATGTGGACTATCTCAACACTGATGCATGCACTAGCAACATAAGAAGCATAGCAACGCTAGTTGTACCTGATGAAATGCGTCATCGATAGAGGTCAGATCACGCAGTGTGCTGCTTCTTATGTTGCTAGTGCATGCATCAGTGTTGAGATAGTCCACATTGAATGCTTTGCTTGGCCCACATACGGTACGCAAGTGGACCACTTTATTTTTCTAAATTTCATAAAACCTGACCTGAGGTCAAACGCTTGCACTGACGGACACATGCTCGGATGTGCTGCGTCCTTGCTTGTTGTGCGATTATTCGACGCTAATATCCATCCGATAAATGTATTCAGGAAAGTTGTATTCGGTACACCGTGATATTCCCATAGGGTGTAATGTTAAAATCTTAGTTGACCTGAGGTCAGATGGTGAGCTTGAAGGTGACATGCTTGGATGTGCTGCTTTCTTGTCGGATTGAACATTTATTGGCGCTAATGTTCATCCGATGAATGTGCTTAGGATGGTATTATCAGGTACCCCGTAGATGGCAATAATGCATGGTCAAAACAGTAATTTGCGAATATAGGTAAAACTATGAGATTGTAGGTCAGATGCTTCAATGTGCTGCATCCATGGGCCATAACCAATGTCTGGGTGTTTTTTCGTCGTGGCAAGTAAAATTTTGCGGAAAATATCGGGTACACAAGAATTTGGTATAGTGCCATTTCTTGGGCATTTTTGGCGAATGGTGATGAATCAGTGGCCACAATGGGTCACCTTGATTCATGTGCTCTATGTACGTGCTATGTAGACTATGACCTGCAAAAACCAGGCATTTGCAATGAGTCACCATGATTTTATTCGGTACCCCGCAAATAGATATAGTACATAAGTAAAACCAATTTCGGTGACCTGAGGTCAAACCGTGACATTGAAGTTTACGTAATTCGATGTGCTGCCACTTTGATGGACAGCGGACATCTAGGTGTTGGAATCACTCGGCTAAGTGAAATACTTCGAATTTTATACGGTACACCGTTTTTGACCCGAGTGACCTCTCTGGACCTCTGGAGGTCGAACCGCTCGTCCTACTGAAGAATCGTCGTTCGCCTTACTTTTGCAAGTGACGAAGATCATATCCTGAAAAAATGAACGAATTCGGAGAGTATGCGAATAGGATGCTGAATGCGAATGCGAATGCGTTGCTGATATCATGGACATCGGAAAAGAAGGCTCGTAGATGTCCAAAAAGGTCCCCGGGAAATGGCAAGGCCACTGAGATAAAGGTTGTGTGTAATTTGGTAGAGGAGGAACCTGGGAGAGAAGAGCAGTCCACCAGGAGATCGGATAACACCCTTAAGATGGACGAAGTTCGAATCAAAATGCAGAGCAAGAGGTCCCCAAGACGTGAGAGGAGACCCCTACTTTGAAAAAGGACTCTAGAAGAGAAATGAGGGCCCTGCCGGACTCGAGAGGAGTCCCCCAAAAAGGAGTACGTCTACAGGACTGAATGAGGCCCCGAAGACCAGAAAGACCAGGAGTGGTAACAGGTATGAAGGGGTGCGAGGTTTCCAAAATTGGAGATTCCCTCAAGACTGGTAAGGCTTTGCCAGGATAAAGGAGGAAACCCACGAAGCGTGGCATGAGGCCCCTAATTTGGCAGATAGTGCCCCTGGGACATGAGAGGAAGCCCCATGCCATGGTAAAGTGCCCCAGGATGTAAGAGAAGACCTTTCAAGACGATAGAGGAGGACATTGAATATGGAGGAGGGTGGGATATAAGACGTTGACAACTGGTAAAGAGGCTCCAGGAAATGGGACGGGATAATTATGACGCAAGATTAGGCCTATAATATGCAAGAAACCCCTAAGAGATGCCAAAAGTCGTGCCGGGATGTTTCAAATTTACGACATGGACCAAAAAAATCCGGCCGGGGACCTTGAAAATCACGCTGAGCCTGAGTGTACCAAAAATGTACGACCGGACCATGAAAATGTATATAGTGGAACGACGGGTCGTACCATTCCACAACAGTCTCATTGGGAGCAAAACAAATGAAGCCAGAGCAACAAAAGCACTCCGGACATGGGTCCAACTCTGAAAAATACTCACAAAACACACACAAAAAAACACAAACACTCCAACTCTGGGCCATAACGCCAAAAAAACCTAAAACGATTTAGACCCAAAAAAGTGCCCAGGCAGCTAAAGCTCGCGCTAGGGATCCAAGCACATGACGTTGGGGCCAAAAGATTACATTTGACAATATACAAAAAATCGTATGGCAGCCCTTGAAAATCACCCTGGAGGCCCAGAAGGGCGCGCCTGGCCCCAAAAGTTGCAGCTGTTCCAAAAATCAATTCTTAACCGGAATGTCACTCTGGGACAAAAATATACGCGCTTGGGACTAAGAAGCACCGTACCGAAGCCACAACATCGTACTGGAGCACCACACATGTGCGTAAGAAGCCCCAAAAAACACAACAGGAACCTAAGAGCATAACGGGGGCCGACAATACAACTGGCCCTCCAAAACGCACAAAGTCTCCCAAAAAACGACAGGGCCTTAACATACTTGGACCTCTAAAAAAAATGCACAAGTAGCTCTTATGGCACACAGAGGTCATAAGGACGCATCAGGGCCTGAAAAGAGGCTGGGGCCGCAAATGACAACATGGTTCAAAAACGAACAAAAGCACCGGGCGTTAAATGAAGACATCGGGATCTTCGAAAACGCCCTCACATAAAAAATAATCGGTGCCCAAGAAAGCAACAACACACTGAAACGAGGAGGGATTTCGAAAATGCATTAGGCCGCTGTGCAGAAAGACTCGGCGGGTCCAACAAAGAACACTGAGGAAGGGCCTCGGTTCGACAGTCATTTTGAGAGGATAGCATCAAAGATATCAGGTGCGCCAAAGCTGAACGGAATCTGCATTTCATAACTACCAGAAAATGTGGGAAGTAGGAAATTAATGATCGGATTTAATTACTCGACTTTTTGCAGCGAGCGGGTATACTAAGCATTGCAGCACGTCAAATATGGCACAAGTTTATCATGTGATAGTAATTAGCAAAAGGCAAAAGGCCTAGCAGAAACCGTAGCATCACACGAAGTGTTGCGAATGCGCCAAATGCGCGCACGTGCACGGACATTGGCGTCGTGGCTTCCGGGTGATATGAACTGGAATGCCTGAAATTGTGGAATTTTACATTTCAAAGTGATGGGTAATATATTTTAAATTCAAGTTATGGGTTTAATACATTTTCTAGACTCGTGCTCGTTTTAGGGTTTTGTTGCTTTTTGTTCACCGATAATATTTTTTACGTGTCTGGGTGTTTTCGAAAATCCCGATATGCTTATTTAACCCCTGGTCCTTTTTTTCGATTTTGAACCATTTTGCCTTTTGTGGTTCCAGCCACTTTTTCAGACCCATGTGCGTTAGCATGGTCCCTGCGTGCCTTGAGAGCTTCCAGTGTATTTTTTAGAGCTCCATGCATGTTTATTTAGGGCTGCAACGCATGTTTTGAGGCCCTGCCGCTTTTTGGGAGATTGTGTGCTTCAGAGCGTCAGTTGTATTTTCGACCACCGTTGTGCTCTTGGGGTCCTGCTGTGTCTATTTGGGGCTTATAACGCACGGTTCTGGGGCTTCGGTGCGATTTTTTGTGTCCCAGTCTGACTTATCGCTCTCAGGCGCGTGGTTCCGGCTACCAAACGCCAGTTTTCTGAGCTGAATGCTATTTTGTGGATCTTTTCGGATTTTTCTTTCTTTCAAAAGTCCGAATTCCGGCCCTACATTTCGAGACCCTGGCGCCATGTATTTGTATCCAATCTTCAATTTTTCGAGATTCTGTATTTTTTAGGCGGTGTACACAATTTGTGAAGGCATCTGGTAATATGTTCTGTGCTCCAGAGCCATTTTACGGACCCTGACATTGATTTTTGGGAATCCCTTTTTCGGAGGGCTCCAGCTTGACATTTTCGGATACCGATCCGGTTGTTGTGGTATGGGTGTAATTTCAGCAGTGTGAGTTGATTTATCAAGGGATACCAAAATAAAACCGCAGAATTGGGTGGGGGAGTTAGGGTTGAAGTCCGACGAATCAGGAAAGATAGTGGTAGATTATGCCCCTCCACAGGATAATTTAGTTGATCACTAATCATTTCATTTCGATAAGTCCCCTTTAAAAAAATTGCGGTCGATATCCCAGGCGCGTGAATTAATTTGTGAAGAATTTGTCATTTTGACTTGTTTGGTAGGTGCCTTGCAACCAGCACCAAATGTTACAAAAATTTGCAAATTCTTAAGATTCCGATCAGAAAACAAATGTAACCCACTTCTTGTTGTCACCTTCGGGAAATTATCGTCCTAGGACTGAGAAATGATCGCTTAAGCTTTGCTTAGGGCATCAAGCTGGTGGTAATAAATAAATGTAGTGATAAATGTAGCTATATTCAGTTATTCTTGGAAGACATAACGGTGGGTTGATCAATGGGAGATGTCTGAAAGATATGCTTAGCATCAGCCTCGCTGTAATCTAGAAGCCAGCAGGAAGATTATTATGTTCGAAAAAGCATTGAGACGTTGGTTGGTTTTGACACTTAGGTATTTATCTACATATTGCTTATTTATAACTTGGTATGCCCCAGTTTTCAGCAAAAACATTATTGCTTTTGCGTGTTGAGTAAATAATGCACCATGCCAACAACAAACAGTACATTAATATGAAATCGTGTTTCCCATTCCCGAACCATACTAAGGGCCTAAAAACAATAGGAGGCCCTAACACAATGGAGGCCCCTTTTCGGGGAGCAGGAGGCCCCCTTTTGATCTTGCCCCCCCCCCCCCGGAAGAATTTCGTGGCGACGCCATTGGCTCATGGGCTCGAGGAAGTGTATACGCATTACGTGAAGTAGTATGTATGGGGGAAATAAATGTAATGTGCAGCATGATGCTTTAAGAAATCTAGTACCACTTTGATCGTGGAATTACCAATGGTTGCTGACATTTCCGAAAATTTTCCTCGTGTATGGTAGTCTCTGAATGAATAATGAGGTGAGTGATGAAATTGACTGAAAGAATAATGAAATGAATGGTGGTAATGGTGTATGAAAATAATGTAAGATGAAGTGTATCCAGTGTTAGCTGAAGTGCACAGGCGGTGCATAGACTTACGCCGTACAGATGCAATAGATGCATACATGTGACAAATGGACGAAGGTAAAGTATTGCATAGTATTGCATAGGTTGTATTATATAGAGTATATGAATGCATAAACGATGTAAGGTATGTATAGCCCGTGTAAAAAGGTGTAAATACGGCATACGACTGTTGTCTGTGTGCCACAGGAGAAGATGCAGCTGCTGGAAGACTGGATTGGCGACCTACACCAACAGAACCACACCCTGGTAGATACAGTCAGGGAGCTGGAGTCAGGTGGGTGTCCACACAGGACGGCTGAGTGGAGATGACATCTGTGAACGGGCACCGGATATGGCCCCACCCCTCATATCCCCAGAACGGGTGCCAGATAATATCCCCACCCGTCATATCCCCAGAACTGGTGCCAGATATGTCCCCACCCACCATGTACCCAGAACGGGTGCCAGATATGTCCCCACCCGTCATATACCCAGAACGGATACCAGATATGTCCCCACCCGTCATATCCCCAGAACGGGTGCCAGATATGTCCCCACCCGTCATATCCCCAGAACGGGTGCCAGATATGTCCCCACACCAGATATGCCTGGTGCGTCGCAGCCAGATCTTGTCCTTGCGGAACTGCGACGCGATGTACGGCATCACCTTGCGCATGTTGAGCCGCTTGCCGGTGCGGTAGTCTCCCATGAGCTTGGCCTTCTGCGTCGGCTCCAGTATGAGGCGCAGCTGTTCGCAGAGGTCCTGAGCCAGTGGGCCGATCACGGCCTCGTATTTCTGCCACGCCAACTCCGCCTCGTGCTCCCCCATGCCGGCCGACTCCTCGTGCCAGAAGTCCAGAGAGCTCTCCAGGTGTCGACGCAGCGCGTCCACGTCGAGGGCGTCCGGCTCACCGGCGGCGACGTCATCCGTCGCCGCCGAGGTGTGGGCCGACGAGTGGACCGGCCTCTGGGCCGACAGTGTCGCCACCTGGTCACCGTCCACGTCACCTCGCTCCGGGCCGGCCGCCTGGTCAGACGCACCGGCACCGTCCTCCTTATCTGCGTCGCGGCGCCGCTCCGACAGTGTCGCCACCTGGTCACCGTCCACGTCACCTCGCTCCGGGCCGGCCGCCTGGTCAGACGCACCGGCACCGTCCTCCTTATCTGCGTCGCGGCGCCGCTCCGACAGTGTCGCCACCTGGTCACCGTCCACGTCACCTCGCTCCGGGCCGGCCGCCTGGTCAGACGCACCGGCACCGTCCTCCTTATCTGCGTCGCGGCGCCGCTCCGACAGTGTCGCCACCTGGTCACCGTCCACGTCACCTCGCTCCGGGCCGGCCGCCTGGTCAGACGCACCGGCACCGTCCTCCTTATCTGCGTCGCGGCGCCGCTCCGACAGTGTCGCCACCTGGTCACCGTCCACGTCACCTCGCTCCGGGCCGGCCACCTGGTCAGACGCACCGGCACCGTCCTCCTTATCTGCGTCGCGGCGCCGCTCCGACAGTGTCGCCACCTGGTCACCGTCCACGTCACCTCGCTCCGGGCCGGCCGCCTGGTCAGACGCCCCGGCACCGTCCTCCTTATCTGCGTCGCGGCGCCGCTCCGACAGTGTCGCCACCTGGTCACCGTCCACGTCACCTCGCTCCGGGCCGGCCGCCTGGTCAGACGCACCGGCACCGTCCTCCTATCTGCGTCGCGGCGCCGCCGCAGTGTCGCCACTGGTCACCGTCCACGTCACTCGCTCGGGCCGGCCGCGGTCGACGCCCGGACCGTCCTCCTTATCTGCGTCGCGGCGCCTCTCCGACAGTGTCGCCACCTGGTCACCGTCCACGTCACCTCGCTCCGGGCCGGCCGCCTGGCCAGACGCCCCGGCACCGTCCTCCTTATCTGCGTCGCGGCGCCGCTCCGACAGTGTCGCCACCTGGTCACCGTCCACGTCAGCTCGCTCCGGGCCGGCCGCCTGGTCAGACGCACCGGCACCGTCCTCCTTATCTGCGTCGCGGCGCCGCCCGACAGTGTCGCCACCTGGTCACCGTCCACGTCACCTCGCTCCGGGCCGGCCGCCTGGTCAGACGCACCGGCACCGTCCTCCTTATCTGCGTCGCGGCGCCGCCCGACAGTGTCGCCACCTGGTCACCGTCCACGTCACCTCGCTCCGGGCCGGCCGCCTGGTCAGACGCACCGGCACCGTCCTCCTTATCTGCGTCGCGGCGCCGCCCGACAGTGTCGCCACCTGGTCACCGTCCACGTCAGCTCGCTCCGGGCCGGCCGCCTGGTCAGACGCACCGGCACCGTCCTCCTTATCTGCGTCGCGGCGCCGCCCGACAGTGTCGCCACCTGGTCACCGTCCACGTCACCTCGCTCCGGGCCGGCCGCCTGGCCAGACGCCCCGGCACCGTCCTCCTTATCTGCGTCGCGGCGCCGCTCCGACAGTGTCGCCACCTGGTCACCGTCCACGTCACCTCGCTCCGGGCCGGCCGCCTGGTCAGACGCCCCGGCACCGTCCTCCTTATCTGCGTCGCGGCGCCCCGACAGTGTCGCCACCTGGTCACCGTCCACGTCACCTCGCTCCGGGCCGGCCGCCTGGTCAGACGCACCGGCACCGTCCTCCTTATCTGCGTCGCGGCGCCGCTCCGACAGTGTCGCCACCTGGTCACCGTCCACGTCACCTCGCTCCGGGCCGGCCGCCTGGTCAGACGCACCGGCACCGTCCTCCTTATCTGCGTCGCGGCGCCGCTCCGACAGGCGGTCTGGCCGCACGGGCTCCAGCCGGTCGGGCAGCTCCTCCTCAGGCTTGTCCGCCATCTGCACGTCCTCGTCGTCGGCGGGCGGGGCGTCCTCGTCCTTGCGCGACGCGACCGGCCGCTCCTCCGCCTGCTCCCTGGTGGCCGCGTCCGTGGTGAGGGCGTCGTGTCTCTGGTCGGCCTGCTGCACGTGTTGGTAGACGTCGACGGTGGCCGGCGGCTGGTCCGGCTCGCCCTCGGTGCGCTCCTCGTCCCGATCGGCGTCCACGGTCTTGAGCCGCTTCTCGAACGGCGCGCCGTCCGCTCCCAGACTGCGCTTGCTGTCCGAGCAGCCGGGCCGCCGCTGCTCGACGCGCTGTTCAGCCTCCTGGCGCTGCTCGAGTCGGCTGACATGCGACCGGTCCGCCGCCTGGTGGCCGCTGCTCGAACTCTCGGCCATGCCCACGCCGTACCTGTCGTCGGCGCGGTCGGCCTCGTTGGCGGCCTCGTCGGGCCGCTCCTCGGCGGCCACCTGTTGCGGCCGGTCCAGCCGATCCTGTGCACCACGGGCTGCGGTGTCCTGCGCCGCTTGCACCGTCTCCTCACTGGCGTCCAGCAGCGCCGGCTCCTGCTCCTGTACATCCATCGGATCCTCTCGACTCGGATCCTCTTCGTTCGCCCTCTCATCTGACGTCTTCTGCTCCTCTCGGGTCTCGTCTTCGTCGTCGCTCTCGCCCCCCTTCATCTTCCTCTGGGGCAGCGTCCTGCGGCGGCGGCTGCGGCTCGTCCACGTCCTGTCCCTGTTCCTGCTCCTGTGGCTCCTCACTGTCGAGGAAGTCGGCGCACTGCTCAATGTCCCAGGGGTTGTCCTCCGGCTCCCGGAATGTCCCCTGAACGGGTACAGATATGGCCCCATCCGTCATATCCCCAGAATAGGTACCAGATGTGGCCCCACCCGTCATGTCCTGAATCCTATAGATGCACTTTGCCCCGGGGGGATCCTTGGGTAAATAGAGATCACTTTCACTTGGATGATGATTTATCTGCTATGTGAATTTGTATATGTGCACACACACACATGTACACACACATACGGACTCACGTACACACACACGCACACACACACAAACACGCATATATATATATATATATATATATATATATATATATATATATATATATATATATATATATATATATATAAATAAATATATATACATATATATGTATATATGTATATATACATATATATCTATATATATATATATATATATATATATATATATATATATATCCATATCTTTAAATATGTGAACACATAAATTCAAACATGCCCAAATTGTTCTAAGGGCGGCTTTATGGACCAGGGTCCTAAGCTGAGCGGAGCTTGTTGCGTGAATCCTGGCCCCACAACTGGATCCGTGAAGTCTTCAACGGCAGAATTTTGACCGAGAGTTCAGCGCGTAGTTAATGCGGTGACCGCGACGGTAGCTCGCCCCCTCGGCCTTATCGGGCCAGCTGCCAACTGGCCTTCCCAGCCGGGGGCTATGCGAGTGCGTGAAGCGACCCGAACGCTGTCTTGTCAGGACAGGGGCACCAATGCAAGCCGACGTTCGAACCAGCTTGGTTTCATAATTAATTTTGATATTCAGCCGCATGTCCTGTTGTAGGTCAAAAGAACGTTTCATCAGCCACTTATGCTGTTATTTGGCAATTCTGGGGCTACATAACGAACAGGAAAAACAACATCTAATTTTGGCGGGATTTCAGCATCTGACACGTGCATCTGAATCCTCTTCCAGTCCATTCCTGGCGATATTGACCATCGCTCGATGACTGTGCCGCATCTTTATACGCGCTATTTTTCTTTTATTGGTATGACAATTAACGCCTTTCAGAAATGTTGTTTTGTAACCATTTCTAACCAATGTTAAAATGGAAAAATAGAGAAAAAAACAAACCCTTCTCTTCTCAATCGCTTTAATATTTTGATTAAATCTACATAGACTAATGTACTGAGAAAGACGAGACAAGGTTGGTACAATACTATATTTCGAGCGGAGTGGATGTAAGGCATGGGAGAGAGAGATAGATTGTGTCAGAAGTGGAATACGAAACATCTCAACACCAAGAAGCACTGCGGATATGCTGATATATATATATATATATATATATATATATATATATATATATATATATATATATATATATATATATATATATATATATATATATATATATATTAGCATATCCGCAGTGCTTCTTGGTGTTGAGATGTTTCGTATATATATTTTATATATATATATATATATATATATATATATATATATATATATATATATATATATGTATATATAATACACGCTTGGTTATAGCGTATAGGCTTGTCCTTGAAAGTATTTGTAAGCAGGTTTGCAGCTCTTCTTGGCGCTGATATCTTGCGAATTCCACTTCTGACACGGTCTCCCTATTTCATTGTCATATCATCCACTTCGCTCGACGTATGACCATGTGACTCCGTCACAAATGTATTGCTCGTCTGAATATTTTAAAATACGTCACAGGAATATCGTACGGAGCTGACAGACGAACACTGCTACTTCTCTGTCGGTCCCTCATCCGCTTCAATCTGAATTATGTCTGCTTTGTCTATGATGGTGCCTGCGCATCTGGAACACGTGTTCTAGATGCAGATAATCATGCAGCTTTGAGTATTGTTGTGATCGGTGCTTTCTGGACCTAGCCAACTGCCAGCCTGCCTGTTGAGAAGCGCACGGGATGCGCTACGCATGCAAATTGCGCAGTTTCCCGCAGCACTTACCTTACCAAGACGTGATATCAGATCGCATCAATGTTTTCGCATAGTGGCACCCGTATATACAGACATCTGTGCACTGGAATTCGTGACATTATTGCTGAAAGTCGACTGGAATTACGCTATGTGAAGCGCTGCCTGCAACTGTTAACACGCCCTTGGCGACTGGAACGTAGAATAGACATTGTACAGACAATGGACATTCGTGAGGGGGATATTCTCCCTAATCAGTTCAGAGTGTTCAGTTCAGAGTCTGTGCTGACCCTGAGCTTCAGAGTCAGCACAGACTCTGAAGCACGTTTCAACGTCTTATAACATTTATGCTAACACGTTACCGGATGAATCAGAGAGGGACGTCGGGGTTGTCCGGGCCCGTGTAAGCGACAGCCACCAGCTCGTTCACGCTACCGAAACTGGCATCCGTCTACACGTCCAAGCTGATGACAATTTATAATTGTTTATACATTGCCCGTAATCTCTTGGACACAAGCTGGTCCCAGCTCGCTTGCCACTTGCTTGCCAAGAAAATAGGGATCCTGAGGTAGGTGTCCATGGCAGAGATTGGGAATGCTCTGCTCAATGGAGCCTGCACCGCTCGTCTGGCAGCACTATCGGCCTGTTCATTGCTTGCGACACCAGCATGGCCCGGAATCCAGCGGAAGTGGACTACTTTCCCTGTCTGATCTAATAAAGTGAGGAGACGCACGATATCATGTACTAAATGGTTTGTTAGCAAACGGCTTGCTTGGGGTAAAAACTCGTGTTCGCGTGGGACAAAGCCAGACGAGGTGACGCTGTGCCATCTCCGCATAGGTCATACTTCTGGCACCCATGGTTACCTACTCAGTGGTGCGAATAAGCCACTGTATTCTAAGTACGGTACAATGCAAACAGTTCGTCACATTCTGATTAATGTACCGTCGACGTAATTTCGGAAATGGCCTGGCTTATCCTCTCTTAGATGATTAATCACAGATCGTCGAATCTGAAGAACTCTTCAGTTTCCTTTCTGATGTAAAATATTATCCTATCTTCTCGAGACGTTTATATCAAGGCGATTATGCATCAAGAACGATACGTACATTATAGTTAACTTCGCATAGTCACGTTTTTAACAATGAATTGGTGTGGGCGCTAAATGAACATGTAGTCGACGAGCCCCTAATCCCAAATAATCAATCAATCAGCATACATTTGGCCTGACGTCAGACGGGCATCTGACGGTGGTAACTTGCTGTTCCGAGGACACTGTTACACACCACGCCCGCTGAAGATGTGTCGGCGTATAGTTGCACAGCAGATGTCGGCGTATAGTTGCACACTATTGCTACTGTTAAGGGAGATGTATATAGAAGGGAAGTTGAGAGAAGAGAATGGTGATGTGGGAAGAGATTGACCAAATCCGACTACTGTTGATATGAGCGGGTGAGATTGTTATGTCCTCTGATGTAGTATTATAAAACAATCGCACCTCCGTATACCTGGCACACCATTGCCGGATGTTATTTGTCTTTCTTAATTGTACCCGGTGCATCTCGAACAGTCGGTAAATAATCATTTACGTGCCACGGGCGGTTTTTGTTTGTGTGACAGCGAATCGCTTTGTCACGTACGATTTTTCGTGCTGGCAGTGAATGAATTGACCCCCAGAGAAACTACGAAAAAATCAATTATAACGACCGTCTGTGCATCGACTGTGTGACCCGTATCCCACTGTGTGACGGAGTTCCTACTGTGTGACGGTGTTCCCACTGTGTGACGGTGCTCTCGAGTGTGACGGTGCTCCCACTGTGTGACGGTGCTCCCACTGTAGTGACGTTGCTCCCACTGTGTGACGGTGCTCCCACTGTGTGACGGTGCTCCGACTGTGTGACGGTGCTCCCACTGTATGACGTTGCTCCCACTGTGTGACGTTGCTCCCACTGTGTGACGTTGCTCCCACTGTATGACGGTGCTCCCACTGTGTGACGGTGCTCCCACTGTGTGACGGTGCTCCCACTGTGCGCCGGTGCTCCGACCGTTTGACCGTGTTCCGACTGTCTGGCTCCGCTTGCAGAGGCGTCACGTCGGTGTGAGATGCTGGAGGGCCGTCTCGTCTCCACCACCTCTAGCACCAAGCAGTACATGCAGCAGCTACACTTGCTCCAACAGCAGGTAATCTCCCCACAGTTATGCCGAGCAGTACAGACAGCAGCTACACTTGTTACAACAGCAGGTAATTTCCCCACAGCTATACCGAGCAGTACAGACAGCAACTACATTTGCTACATTTGCTACCATGTCACAGCCCAGTATACTGCCCTTTAGCGGGCAGTACACTGGGCCACTACAAAACTACAACACGTGCGTTGTGTGTGGTGGAATTTTTATAGCATTTTACCAGGGGATGACGTCTGCTGTTTCTCGGACAACTTGGCATCGGCTGAGCTTGATTAGTTGGAGAACGGGGAACGTATGAATCTCGTTGTACATACCGAAGAGGGCGCGGGCTGCCAGCCCACCGGGCTGGCTAAAACCCCACCCCAGCCCAGTGGGCTGGGGTGGGGGTTTGAAGGCGTGGGTTGGGGTGGATGTTCGAGGGCGTGGGTGGGGTGGAGGTTTGAGGGCGTGGGCTGGGGTGGAGGTTTGAGGGCGTGGGCTGGGGTGGAGGTTTGAGGGCGTGGGCTGGGGTGGAGGTTTGAGGGCGTGGGCTGGGGTGGAGGTTTGAGGGCGTGGGCTGGGGTAGAGGTTTGAACACAGTCACCTGGGGCATGGGAAGCAAAAGAAACTTAGCGTAGACTCTAGACAAGCATGTGCGGTTCAAAAACAGAAGCTTATGAAGGGGCCTGAATTAGCCGATACCACATTGTCACAAAATAGCGCCCCTTCGGCCATTCTATGAAGCTAAGTAGTGGGATACTTTTCCTGACAATAAGTTCCTGACCACTTACTTGGATGCATTCATATTGGATCAGGCGTCGACCGCCGACGCCTTGCGCCGAGCCACAGAGTGGTGGAGCGACGCCAAACTCCAGCCAGCTCGCGGTTGACCCGTTATGGTTAATGACAGTGGCGAGTCAAGAGCAGACTGAGGTCGAGCCGGTATGGTTAGTGACAGTGGCGGATCAAGAGTAGTCTGTGGACGCGCGAGAAACAGGGAATATTGATCATGTCCTGGAAAATTTAACTTGCTATAAAGACGTGTTTTCTTCCAAATACCATCTTGGTTCTCGCCATAGGGTGGACTCCGGCCTCCATGATCCTGTTATTTCAAATAACTTTTAATCAGATATTTTGTTGTGCATATGCTACATGCACACACTACACCGCCCAGTTGCGATGTATGTATCCGTTCGACACCCCGTATGATATTTTGGCCTGCAACCTCAAGCATTTAAGTATTCGTGCCATATAGTGGGCATCGGGGTTATTTTTCTTTCAGAAAAAAGTAATGTGGTCACGATGAGGTTGACCGTCGATTGGGCGGTACGGCGGTGACAGATGGCCTCGTTGTATGTGTATGTTGACCTCGTTGTATGTGTTATGTATGTACGATGAAACCACGGCTAACCACTGTGGTGCTTTGTGTGGTAACGGATATCCACTGTGACGTTATATATGTGATGACGCTTATCCACTGTATCGTTGTATGTGTGATGATGGTTATCCACTGTGGCGCTGTATGTGTGGTGACAGTTATCCACTGTGGCGCTGTATGTGGAGGGAGGGTGAACCTGAATGGCGTGGCATTTCGAATTGTGTGGACTGGGGTGGCTGTAGACCTTTTATTTATTTATTAGAGGAAAGCTAATGAGCGGGGCAGCTGACTGAGTCAGTGTTGTCAGGTGCAGCAGCTGGTGACTGGTCAGCTGACTGAGTCAGTGTTGTCAGGTGCAGCAGCTGGTGACTGGTCAGCTGACTGAGTCAGTGTTGTCAGGTGCAGCAGCTGGTGACTGGTCAGCTGACTGAGTCAGTGTTGTCAGGTGCAGCAGCTGGTGGAGGGTCAGCTGACTGAGTCAGTGTTGTCAGGTGCAGCAGCTGGTGGAGGGTCAGCTGACTGAGTCAGTGTTGTCAGGTGCAGCAGCTGGTGACTGGCCAGCTGACTGAGTCAGTGTTGTCAGGTGCAGCAGCTGGTGGAGGGTCAGCTGACTGAGTCAGTGTTGTCAGGTGCAGCAGCTGGTGGAGGGTCAGCTGACTGAGTCAGTGTTGTCAGGTGCAGCAGCTGGTGGAGGGTCAGCTGACTGAGCCAGTGTTGTCAGGTGCAGCAGCTGGTGGCTGGTCAGCTGACTGAGTCAGTGTTGTCAGGTGCAGCAGCTGGTGGCTGGTCAGCTGACTGAGTCAGTGTTATCAGGTGCAGCAGCTGGTGACTGGTCAGCTGACTGAGCCAGTGTTGTCAGGTGCAGCAGCTGGTGACTGGCCAGCTGACTGAGTCAGTGTTGTCAGGTGCAGCAGCTGGTGGAGGGTCAGCTGACTGAGTCAGTGTTGTCAGGTGCAGCAGCTGGTGGAGGGTCAGCTGACTGAGTCAGTGTTGTCAGGTGCAGCAGCTGGTGACTGGCCAGCTGACTGAGTCAGTGTTGTCAGGTGCAGCAGCTGGTGGAGGGTCAGCTGACTGAGTCAGTGTTGTCAGGTGCAGCAGCTGGTGGAGGGTCAGCTGACTGAGTCAGTGTTGTCAGGTGCAGCAGCTGGTGGAGGGTCAGCTGACTGAGTCAGTGTTATCAGGTGCAGCAGCTGGTGGAGGGTCAGCTGACTGAGTCAGTGTTATCAGGTGCAGCAGCTGGTGACTGGTCAGCTGACTGAGCCAGTGTTGTCAGGTGCAGCAGCTGGTGGAGGGTCGCCTGCAGGCCGAGAGCCGGACAGCCCAGCTGACGTCACTGGTGAATCAGCTGACCGCCGATAATGACCGTCTGCGGCTGCAAGGCTGCACCAATTGTCAACAGTGAGTCGTTCTGCCTCTGCCCCGCTCAGCCCCTGCGCTCTGCCTCTGCCCCGACATACATCAGCGCGTAAAACAGGGCTGACCATAGCGTCTGCCCCGACACATATGAGTGAGTAGAGCAGGTTGGTTAGTTGGTTATTTGAGTTTTAGGGCGCCTCGACCAGGGCGTGGGCGCATCGACCATTTAGCGCCCACGAGCATGGCTGACCGTAGCGTCTGCCCCGGCACACACCAGTGATCAGAGTAGGGCTGGTAATAGGCTCCACCTGAGTACACATCGCTGGACAAAACAGGTCTGATCAGTGACCGTAGTCCCTTCCTCAGCACACATCGTCAGGTAGGACAGGGCTGACCGAAGCTTTCATGGCATGTGACTGGCGTGGTACCAATGACGTGGTGTAAACTTCCAATTTTCTTGTTAATCTAGTGTATTTTTGTTAAAGTGAACCAGCCCCCCCCCCCCCTCCGGGCTGGCTACGAATTTGCAAATCGGTCAAAATACTTCCTCCGAAGTCGTTCTGGGTCACAGTGCGGTGGCCAGATTCCGGGTCACACCCGCACCGTATGGCGCTGTTACTGCCATTGCAAGTCTTTTTTAATACACATGAAGAAACTTCAGGGCAGGTATTACAATGAACACTTGCAAAGTAAAGGGCAACGCGAGCTCCATGCGAACAAACCAGAACTTGTAACGCTGCAACAAAATGCAATCAAGAGTGCAAAAGCGTGACCATCTGGTTGAGTTGTGTGGCCAATGTGAACTGTTTTTCACGTATGCAGGGAGCTGACCCGCTCGGATCTGACTCTAGCTCGCAATAACCGCAGTAGGTCATACTGTTTGTTCTAAGGGGAGGACACGGGGGTCATGCACCCTCCAGAACGGCCATTTTCCCCGAACTTTTCCCCAGAAATGTAATTTTATTCCAGTCTAAAAGTATTTTATGAGACAAGTCTTGTATTAAACGGACCCACTGAATGTTAACAGATTTGAAGAGTTGCGTCAAAATCGGAGACAAAATTCTTAATCCGGCACTGGTGTCAGCTGCTGGATCCGTCACTCGATACGTTACTGATATCCGCCACCGGTATCTCATACTGGTATCCTCCACTGGTATCATCCACTGGAATCGACCGTCTGTCGGTCATGTCATTTATCATCGACTAAACCCCGAATTACCCGTGGGCGTAGCAAATGTTTGCCTTGCCCTCATGTTTTTTTTCGGATTAGTGATGAGTGCCTACGGCGACCGCACTCATATGAGATGAGTGCCTAGATGAGTGCCTACGGCGACCGCACTCATATGAGATGAGTGCCTAGATGAGTGCCTACGGCGACCGCATGGCCTACCTTCTGTCAATTGAATGACATCTTTTTATCCCATAATTTTTGGTTGGGGTTCCAGGATCATCGAGTTACATGAGATCAAAGTCAGGTCACCGGCTTCAAGGTGTCATTTGCAGAGTACGTTTCCAAGAACTGTTTAAAAGAGGATTCGAAACCTATCTTTATGTTTTGCAAGTCAATGTGCAGGTATTTGTCCACAGAATAAAGAAAAAGGTAGTTTTTGTGACTTTAGATCAGTTTACAGGTTCACGTCAAAGTCAAAAGCTGTTTTGTTTGTTTTGTTTCCGTGCTCAGAGTATGGACCCGACCAGTGCCAACAATCATGACACTTGTGGAAAATCAAGTCGATTGGTACGCGCCCGTTCAGTCGCCGCCAGGTGTGGTAGCGGTGTGTGTTGTGTTGCAGAGGGCAGCACTGCGATGTCCGCGAAACTTCACAGGGAGACGGCTCAGAAGAATGTTCCCAGCGACCGACCGAAGAGGTCAGTGAACTGGCCTGTCACAGGGAAAACAACATGACATTGGTAGCCCCAACTATGACGGCTTTGCATGAAAAATTGGCAAACAGTTCCGGACGTTGCGATGCCGCGGTATGCCTGAACAGGGGTTTCAATATAATACTATGTTAGTCATTGACTTGCGTGTAATTTCCTTAAAATTATTACGCACCTGGTGTCTTAAACTTTCGGCATGTTTGATCTAGTGCACGCCCATTTGTCTGTATCATGCTTAAGTCGATAGAAGTGTGCTCTATGCATATTCTGTGGCATGCTGAGGAGCACTTTTCCACGCACCCCTCGACTAAAACCAACTTCTTCGTCCATTTATGAACAGTTGGTTCTTTGATGGCCATCCAGCAAGACCGAAAATACATGCTTCGGAAAGA